>JASDQU010012102.1:322456-344660 GCA_032191745.1 Picea mariana | reverse complement strand
CCCCCTATTCCATCAAGAAATCTACCATTGATGGAGGTTTTCTAGACCCTTTTAAACTATATGCCAACATTATTTTCCTATTTAGATGATCTAAATAATCTTAGACACACAAATATGCATTTAGGCCGCATAAAATAACCTTATATTCTTGTTAGTCCAACCTTTTAGGATGACGTTATATGAATCGATTTGATGTGCTTCCTATTAGTTTGCATGCAAATTAAAGTGTTTGTTGGTCCCTTAGCGTAGTATTTCACTTGAAATTATATATAAATGCCTTATCTACACCACTTAGATGTTTTTTCAATCTTATTTGTTTTTTCATGAAATCTAACTTTCAAATTAAAAATTGCAACGTGAAATAATAATACCCCTAACTTTAACGTGATTTGACCAAATATTGAGATGATTCTTTATTTCTAATGCCATAGCCTAAGTTTGAGGTTAAAATTACTAATTAATCAACGCTCATAATTATTTTTACAATTAATTGATTTCAATCCTTCAAAATTTGATGAAATCTTCAACTACTTACTTATATTTGAATTTAGAAATTAGGAGGTCAACCAATGCTCTCAACTTTACAATTAATAAGTTTGTCAAAATTTTAACACCCTTTCTTCATTGAGTTCAATGCACTTGCCACAAACTTCTCACATCGTCTCACTATTGCTTGGCACATCACCTTTGGTTTATGGATGTTATTTAATCCTTTCTAGTAGTGAGTTTGAACTTTTTTTGCCTTTATGCTTAAGGAAATGATGTAGGTGCATATGGACTACATTTGATTTGAAATCATATCTTCCTATCCCCATCCCCATGAGAAGGTATGAACTGTTTTTACACATGTGGTATTTGTATGTATGTCATGAGTTAAGACTAGTTTAAAGTAGGTATTTTTTTTTAATCATATGCACTTCTACTAATAATCAACCAATCATGTATAAAACATATCATATTTTAATTAAATATTAACATATCATACTAATAATCAATCAATCAATCATGTATAAAACATATTATATTTTAATTAAATATTAACATATCATAGTTGTAAGTGAACACTCCCTACATCCTTTGGATAGTTTTCAAAATAACTAGACTCAAATTGTTAAATTGTGAAGGCTTATTAGTCCCTACCGTAGGCATAGAGGGACTATAGCGATCCATAATTCGTTGACTTTATATTAGTTTGTCCTTTGACCACAAATATTTGCATAATATCTATTGTTGGAGCTAGGGAACTAAAAACATTGATTTTTATATAATAAAAAGTACGATATATATAATGATCTGATTGGATAACATATTGGAGGTCTTATTGTCGGCTTCACTATTCTCAATGTTTTATATGTTAGCATATCCAAACTTTTTGATTGTATATAGTCTTTTTGAATCATATATTTTTCTTATGCATTGCTTGAAGGTGGATTAATGCTAGCATTAGTTTGAATGTTTGTGTTATCATTTTCCGCTAGCTAAATTTATCCCAATGTTTGATATGCTAGCATATCCAAAGTTTGTCCTTCGAATACATTCTCTACTGTTCGAACTATTGTTACTAATTTTATTTTATAATAAATGTTTTTTTGGTACATAAGAGACCTGCCACACTGCATTCTTTCTTAATTTTCTTCCCTTTTTTTTTATATACAATGTTCTCTACGATAAATTTGGGCAATATTGTGCTTCAACGGTATTGCTGGTTCACTGGTTCATGCTTGCTTCTTGCATCTTCACTGATTTCTTATTTGCCTGTTGTTGTTGTTCTTGTTTGTACTAATCATATTGAAATGTTTAAATATCCAAGCTTTATAGTGATCGATAATTCCAAAGTTTATAACCTTGAATTGTGATTTGTCTTTTTATTTGTGCTACTATTATTATTCCCTGCCGAATGTATTTGTATTTAAATCTATTGACACTTTTTTTGAGGTGCTTGAATAGGCCTGACAACTTAAATTTTTACATGACGCGAGGTCCTCCAAAAGACCTGACAACTTAAATGTTTGCATACTGCGAGGCCCTTAGACAACCTGACAACCTTAAATGTTTATCTAAATACGATTCTCGGAGTACATTTTCCCTCAAAATTTTCCATACAATGTTGCAGTGATTTTGGACAATATTGTTGTCCAACGCTAGTTGAATAAGCATTTTTTGTTTTTTTCAATGCAATTTCGTCATTGTTGAAGCTACATACATTGTTTACTGGTTCGGTGAGTGTCATTTCTTCGCTGGTTTGTCAGTTGCTACTTGTTGTTGTTGTTTGGTTCACAATTCGACCTGGGATTTTGCGTTTCATTGTTTCAGAGTAAGTTTCCATGCCATAGTTTCATTTTCTATTCCTTCTTTGTTGTTCAGTGTTTGTAGTTTGCAAGTAAGAATGTTTGCTTCTTTCTACTGGCATGCTTGTCATATGTTTCCGGTTCCTTCTGTGCTTCGGCTGTAGTTTCGTAATCGTTGGAGATACATATATTGTTTACTGGTTCGATGGTTGTTGCTTGTTCGCTGGTTCATTGGTTTGTCGGTTGTTGGTTGTGCTTGTTTGGCTCGAGTTTACGATTTGGGGCCCTGTAGCTGCAGTTGGGCCTGTTCGTGCTTTCTCATTGGTTTGATGCTTGCTGTTTTCTTTTGTTTGCTTCAACTTTGCAGGGTTGGGCTCTTGCGTTGACAGTTGGAACTATTTTTTTTTTTGTACTATTATTATTTTTTTGGGTGCTTTACGGTGTTCACCCCCTGCACCCACGAGTGGACATGTGGTTGTGTTATTTTCCCTGTCTGGCGAGGTCGATATCTATTATGTTGTGATATGTTGCTGGTGCTTCAGTGTTGACATGATAGAAAATAGTTGCATGAAAAATAGTTCGATAAGTACATGTGAAATTGCAATATCCACTGTTTTTTTGTTAAAATAAAACATATGCAAGCTGCACTTATAAACCATGTATGGTGAAATGTGCCCATATGCCAATACATGTTCTTTATCCTCTACACAGACTGGTGTGCCCACGATACAATTTGTCTTGTACTTGAGATATGATATGTATAACAAAGATACTACAAAATTATATTTCCGTGTCTGGAAGCATGTCTGGGTAGTTTTCCACGAAAAACCAAAATCTTGTATTGTGGGAACAACAGTTTGTGTAGAGGATAAAGAACATGTATTTCCATGGGTGGAAGCATATCTGGATACTTTTCCACGGAAAACCAAAAAGCATTTAGCTACGGCCATGCAATTTCGTAATATTTTGTGGCTTGTAATATATTTTGGGCAAGGGAAAATTACATAATTACAACTATGAATGGAGAAGCGCAAAGGTTCATGTTTCTTCCTTTCTTTTATTCTATTCGTTGAGTCTCATTTATTGTATGTACATATTACTTGTTCTCCGGTGCATATCGACTTCCATTCATGTTCATTGTATTTTTTGTGTTCCCACATTCAAACAAACAGAATAGCTGGAGAAAACGATGGAGTCTTGACTGCATCGGTTGAAGTGGAGATTGAAAGGTACATGCTTTCATATTGCATTGTTTTGTATTTCGTTTATTGTTTGTATATGTTTTCACCTAGTTTGTTGTATGTAGATGTTGCGTGCCTTCACTACTACATATGGGTGGATTATTCCACGAAATTTTTCCACGTTTTCATTATTTTCATGTTTTTTTTAAATAGGGCGGGATTTTCATTGCTATTTCCATGAAAGTTCGTTGCTATTGCCACAAACGTTTGTTTCTATTGTCATTAATTGGTTTTTTAAATTGGGCGGGATTTGCGTTGCTATTGCCACAAAATTTTTGCCTATCTCAAAAAACATCTGCTAACGGCTAGTTGACTAGTTGATCTATATATACCCGACTTTAATAGACTTTGAAACATAATTTCTATAGTTGTGACACTGTTCATGGCTTTTGTTTGAGTTGTTTATTTTTTCCATCACCCACTGGTTGAACAAATCCAATTCTCGATCTACATAGCTCGGATTTTGAACTTGCAAGGTTAGTATGTTTTTTTATTGATGTACTCATTTAACTTGTAAATTTTTGTTCAAATGAAATTTCATGTAGCTTGTTTTTTCCTTGATAATATATTATATGTGTAGTACCATATTTCATGTCATTGGTTTTTGGATCTAGTTAGTATATTCTATGGAAATTCATGTGAAATGTCAAGAAAAATATTTTCCGAAGAAGTATTTTAAGAAGAGGGAAAATCACTCCATCAATAAGTCAATTCAAACATTAAAAACAAATGTCATTATCAATCTAGATTAATTTGAGCCTACAATTCCTTATGTAAATTTAATCCTTATTACAAAACCACCAAATCATAACAACTTTACCAGTTGGACTATTGTTTGAAATAGAAAGTGGAAAAAATATCCTCTTAAGTCTAATTCTATCCCTTCGAGACCTTGTTAGCTCTCTAACTTTTGTGTTTCTATGATGTTGTGCACATATATATTAAATTTATATTTTTAGTCTAGTATTAGGTTAGGTTAGTCATATAACATTGTATTCTTATGTGATGTTGTTTCTCTCAATTTTTTATAATCACACACAATTCTAAATGTAGTGATTAACTCTAGATTGTAGTTGATGTAACTTGTTTATACACTATTAATAAGGAGTAGCTAAAATATAAAATTTCATGACGAAATCTACGATAACATGATGAAATCTACTAGTCAGACAATGAAAAATGAGAACATGCCAAAGTGTCTTAGAAAATAAAACCTTGACCACTGTAAGTAGCATAAAATTGTGACCATTGTATGTAGCTGAAAATCAACACGTCATAATTTAAACCAACCCAACCCAATTGTGGATGACAAGTGGTTGGCATTCTTTTTTTAGTGGTGAATTTCAAAGATTGACATTTTTCTCTACAAAACAACTTAGAGGCTAGTGTATGGTGTCGAGTGATTCAAGTTTGAGAAATTTTGACCACTTTCGTTAAATGGTGTGTAATTATTTTCCATGGTGATTCAATACACACTACTCTAAAGTACAAATTGAAGCATATCGATCTTAATAGTTAATTGATAATAAAAAAAAAGCATGTCAAAATGTCTTAGTCAAAGAAATAATTGTGAGGATTGTAGGTCACTGTAAATAAACATATCATAATCGAAAGGAGTAGCTAAAATATCTTTAAGGAGTAGCTAAAATATAAAAAGTTGACAACTTATTGTTTGGTATGGTGTAGGTAAGACAATTACTTGTTAGTACAAGGATTTGTCACTATGAACGAAAATGACAGGAAGCTTGCTCGGTTAAGAGTGACATTAGAGGTGAGGGGCGATGGAAAATGTCATTTCCCTTGCTATGATTGTAGGGGCTTGCAAAGAAAAATACTTTTAATAATACAACTAAAAGACATTGTAGGGAGAAGGGGCATGCTGAAGGGGGTTATGAATATCGTCCCTTGGTAAGAGGATTCAATATTTAATGTATTCTCTGTAATAATCATCATGTCATGAATTTTAGTAATATTTCTTATCGGGATTTTTATATTTTTTATACACACTAACTTTTCTACGTTGTTTTTAAATATATAGATGATGCCCCCAAAATGTCGACTTCCAGAGAGTTATTTTCCAAGTACTAGTAGAAATACTCCTTTACAGGGTGATAAAATTCGAGATCCGAATATTGAAGATGTTGATCAAGTTATTAATGATGATATGGATGGAGATAATGATAGTGATTCAAATCAGGAATATGAGATACATAGATTGATCCAAGACACATTTTCTCCAATGGATGAGGACAACCAGGATGATAGTCATGATGTCAATCCTCTACTCGAGAAGTCACGTCAACCTCTTTATGAAGGCTCAACAACAAACATTTTATCTTCTATATTGTTGTTGGTGAACTTGAAGGTTTTCAATGGTTTATCAAACACATGCCTCACATAGACACTAAGGTATTTAATTTGTTAATTATTTATGCTTGCATGTTCACAAATACTTAAAAGGTTTAATTTTTTCCTATATTGCTATTGTTTTCTAATTTGTAAATTAGTATGGATGCGATATTGATGATTAATATTGTTTACATTGACTTATTGTTTTGAATTTTGTAGATTGTTAGGTGAATTTCTATTACTGGCATCAAATATTTTTCCACGCACATATCGAGAAATATCCGTGATTATGAAAGAAATTGGAATGGACTATCAGGCTAATGATGCATGTCCTAATGATCATATCGTATACTATGGACAATACGCATTAGAAAATGAATGCCCACAATGTCAAATAAGTAGATATCAAACTGATAAAACGTCAAAGAAGGTGCCTCGCAAAGTTCTTCGTTATATTTCGATAATTCCACGTTTCCAACGGTTGTTCAGGTGCCAAAGTATAGCACAGTTTATGGATTTCCATGCAAAGAACATAAGTCAAGACGATGTTATTCGAATGCCTACAGATGGTTCTGCATTCAATTACATCGAAGAAAAGTGGCCAATTTTTAAAGAAGAACCTCATAATGTTAGACTTTCATTGACAACTGATGGTGTCAATCCATTTGGAGAGCTTCGTTCTACGTACTCAGTGTGACATGTTTTTGTTATAAACAATAACCTTCCTCCTTGGATGTCGATCAAGAGAGAGCACACAATGTTGGAAATGATTGTTCCAGGTATTTAATTATCTTTTATTTGCTTTAAAGTATGAAAAAATATTTCATTTCTTTGTTTCGTGCATGGTAATTATTTCTTTTATATATAACAACATCTAGATAAGTATAATTAATCATGCAGTATGTTGAACCAATTAGGTAAGTACCAGGTTAAAGATATGAACGTATATATTGAGCCTCTTATCGATGAGTTGTTGAAGTTATGGGTTGGCGTCACTATGTATGAAATCTCTAGACCAATAGGGCAAAAACGATTTCAATTCCATGGAATACTATCATGGACAATTCATGATGCTCCCGGGTTAACACATTTTTGTGGTATATTGTTACTTTATTTTGTGATTTAATATTATATATATTTATTGAAAATATCATGCATTATTTTAAATTGTAACTCTAATTTGACGCTACATTAATTCATATATCTTGTAGGTCTTCAAACAAAGGGTAAATTTGCATGCCCAGTTTGTGGTCCCAGGATAAAATATCGTCATTAAAGGAGTTTAGGAAAGGAAGTGTTTGATGAGTATAGTCACTTTCTGCCTAAGAACTACAGACAAAGAAAAATTCAATGGTAAAGAAGAGGATGGAAAAAAACCACGAAGAATGACACCTCACCTATGGAAGTTGGAATATATTAGAAATCATCAAGGTACACAAATTATTTATGTATGACATATTATATAAATCTTTGGTTAATTTAATTAGTATTAATTTCATTTTGTTTGATTAATTAGTGTTAATTTCAATTTTTTGATGTTTCATGAATGTCGTTAAGCCACGAATGGGCTTCCACGAGGAATGAAAAGTTACCCGATGCAATTCAGTAGATTTCCATACTACGAGCACCTACAAATAGTTCATCTGATTGATACAATGCATATCGGGAAGAACATAACATAATTCATCTTATTGATACAATGCATATCGGGAAGAACATAACATAATTGTTATGGCGAATATTAGATGGAAGGACTGACAAAGAGAGAATTGGAAAGATTTGTTGTGACATCTAGGAAGCTAATCACGCATTGAAAAGTGTTATTATTAATTCTAATGGCAATGGTCATGAACAAAATACTAGTCTTCCTTGGTTATTGATGGAGCAACAGAGAAATATTGTAAAAGAGGTCATTCAAAAAATTAGGTTTCCGACGGGGTTTTCGTCGAACATACAAAATATCTTAACGAAAAAAGGTGATTTTGGTGGGGTTAAAACACATGACTGGCATACATTCATTAAGGTAATTAGTAGGTTATAATATATTTCCTTATTGGTACACATTTTTTGGAAACAAATAATAATTATTTATTTTTTGTTACAGTATGTTCTACCTTTATCTCTCCCAGACGACTTTGACAACAACATAAAACAAATTATTTATGTACTTGGAAAATACATGAGGTAAGTATTGTTTTATAAGGAAAATGTACTACTTGTGTGATTTGTAGTGGAACTTATTGACATATTATGTTTTATCTGCAAATTTATGTATGCCTTGATATTATTTTACTGCATAGACATTTGTAGGTGGCTATCATCAAAAGAAATCCATAAAGAAGATATATGGTATTGGAAGAGAGAAATTCCCCGACTAATGTGTCAAATGCAACAACATCTACCTCCAACATTTTTCAATGCACAAGAACACTACCTCATACACCAAGTTGAGGAGATTGAATTATGTGGACCAGTACACACAAGGTCGATGTGGATGGTGGAGAGGCAGTTGAAGTCACTGAAGGATTTTGTTAGACAAAGAGCACGTCTGAAGGGTTCTATGGTTGAGGGATATATGGTATATCAATGCATGGTGTATATTAGTCAATATCTACCTAAATTAACAGAAAATATGAATGTGCCTCGCATTTGGCATCTYGACTCCATCAACAAATTTGAAGGGGATGTCCTATTGGGGAAAGGTAAAATGAGGAATGTGAAAGGTAATTATTAGATGTTGGCATAGATTTAATATATTACACATTTATTTTTCCAATTTTATTTGATCATACTGATTTTTTACATTTTTTGTTGCTGCATATTGAACTATATTAAATTATTCCTTTATTAACAATAGCTAATTAATGATATTAAATTGTTATTTTTTCATATAGTTGCTCGAGAGTGGGATGATTTACATTTATACATTGCAAACAACCTTGATTGGATGGAGCATTGGATAGAATATACTGAAGAATACTTTCGTAGGTTATCATGGGATGGGGTGAGTAAGATGATTAAAACAACGCATCATCATCGAGATCAATTTCCTGATCTTACATCAAGGGAATTTGATTTAGCCTTTGGTTTAAAAGATAAACAGGCAAGTAAATTTTTTACCCACATTTTCCTAGTTATTTCCCAATTTTTCAATGTATTTGGTTTGTTTAATTTTTGAAATATATATTTACTAAGTCCTATATGAGGTTTATTAATTGGCAATATATTTTTTACTTGTTGTCCATGTTGTAGTTGAAACATCACAAGGCTATGTGGTGTAATGGTCGTAAGTTTTGTATCAAAATGTTGGATGATAAGATGAAAACCTCGGATTGTGGGATAACTACAGTGTTTAAGGTCACCAAAATTTCCTCTAGAAGTGACAGAAATCCAGAAGAAACTGAGAATAGGTACTATGGGCATTTGGAGGATATAATTGAGTGTGATTTTAATTCCTTTAAAATAGTTTTGTTTGAGGTTAAATGGTATAGGCTACAGATGCATGAATGTGATTCTGAAAGAACTGTTATTGAGCATGATAATGGATTTACCATGGTTAATACAAGGGCATTTGAACCGGGTACAAAGCCTTATGTTCTTCCAAGTCAATGTGCAAATATTTTTCTCAAAGGTACTTGGTAAAGCAGGGTTGTCATACGTTGTTAGATATGATCCAAGAGGAATACCAATAAAGTATAATCATGTAGCAGAGGATGAAGATAATAATGAGGAAGAAGATCATGATTATGCATATCAGGATAAAGTGGCTCATGTAGTCGATGTGTCAGACGAAGAAGTTGATCATCCAAACGTAGGAGACGACGATCTCATTGACGATATCAATGACTATATTAGAAAAAATGACATTGATGATGATGTTTATATGAATGATCCTTTCACCGATATCAATTCTGAACCAGATCCTGATACAAATGTTGAGCTGGATGAAGAAGAAGATGATTGGTATTTAATTGTTGAAAAGAAGAGGTATGTGTTTATATCTTTTATATGATCTTTATATGTTTTTATTTTGTATAATATAGTATATGATACATTTTCCTTATAATTTCAAATTACACACTATGGGGAAATTGAAAGTGATGTGAGGGGGGGCATAATTAGAGCTTCCACCTTCACGAGGTTGCCCCTGTTTAGTAAAGAATGAACTATTCTTGAAACCAAGAGGATCTCTGCGCGACTGCGCCTAATCATAACAACGATGTAGGTATGTCATCCCAATGAATGGATGCATTGTTTTTGACATGGAATGGGACAACACATGTACCTTCTTAATTTTCTTCCTTCACTTTATGTGGGCCTGGTCATTCCTAGCCTTGAATTGAAAGTTACCCCTAGTCTTAGTCATCAACCTTAATGACACTTGTCACCAAATGATGATAATTAGATCACAAGGTTGGAGGCATATGGGCATTGGGATGAGGATTTATAACCCTACAGTAACAAGACACATTAATTGAACTTTGACTAGATTGAAAGGTGCGTGCAATTGAAAATACAAACAACTCAAAACTAAAAGGGATCAATACACAGACTGCCAATGAGAGGTGATCTAGCCATGGTGTGTAGGAAGAGGCCTATCACCTTCAAAATTATCATTCACCAAATATTTTATTCAAATTTTACAAGGAAATTGTACTAGGACTAGACATGGGCAACAATGACCTATGAATGGGGCCAACGTTGAATTTTTTTCAAACTGTTTCTGTATGCATTGAAATTTGACATGGATAGACTATTCACATGCCTTAACTATATGGGAGGGTTTCTGGACTCAAATTTGACTCACACACCCACTNTAGTGGAGTCATCGATTTGTCGGGTTTTAGTGTTCCCAGTGAATGGATGCGTTGCTGTTGACATGGAATGGGACAACACCTATACCTTCTTAATTTTGTTCCTTCACTTGATGTGGCCTGGTCATTCCTATCCTTGAATTGAAAGTTACCACTAGTCTTAGTCATCACCCTTCATGACGCTTGTCACCAAACGATCATATTTAGATCACAATGTTGGAGGCATATGGGCATTGGGATGAGGCTTTATAACCCTACAGTAACAAGATACATTAATTGAACTTTGACTAGATTGAAAGGTGAGTGCAATTGAAAATACTAACAACCCAAAACTAAAAGGGATCAATACACAAACTGTCAATGAGAGGTGATCTGGCCGTGGTGTGTAGGAAGAAGCCTAACACCTTCAAAATTATTATTCTCCAAATATTTTATTCAAATTTTACAAGGAAATTGTAATAGGATTAGACATGAGCAACAATGACCTGTGAATGGGGCAAACATTGAAATTTTTTCAAACTGTTTCTGTATGCATTGAATTTGACATGGATAGACTATTTGCATGCCTTAACAATATGGGAGGGTTTCTGGACTCAAATTTGACTCACAGACCCACTTTCTTCCATGATCAATTCATCATGTAAACCATAAACCCTAATTTAGTGGAGTCATCGATTTTTCGGGTTTTAGTGTTCCCAGTGAATGGATGTGTTTTTGTTGAGATGGAATGGGACAACACATGTACCTTCTTAATTTTCTTCCTTCACTTGATGTGGGCTTGTTCATTCCTAGCCTTGAATTGAAAGTTACCCCTAGTCTTTGTCATCACCCTTCATGACACTTGTCACCAAACAATCATAATTAGATCACAATATTGGAGGCACATGGGCATTGGGATGAGGCTCTATAACCTTACAGTAACAAGAGACATTAATTGAACTTTGACTAGATTGAAAGGTCTCTGCAATTGAAAATACTAACAACCCCAAACTAAAAGGGATAAATACACATACAGTCAATGAGAGGTGATCTGGCTGTGGTGTGTAGGAAGAGGCCTAACACCTTCAAAATTATCATTCTCCAAATACTTTATTCAAATTTTACAAGGAAATTGTACTAGGACTAGACACGGGAAACAATGACCTATATATGGGGCCAACGTTGAAATTTTTCAAACTGTTTCTGTATGCATTGAAATTTGACATGGATAGACTATTCACATGCCTTAACAATATGGGAGGGTTTCTGGACTCAAATTTGACTCACACACCCACTTTCTTCCATAATCAGTTCATCATGTAAACCATAAACCCTAATTTAGTGGAGTCATCGATTTGTCGGGTGCTAGTGTTCCCAGTGAATGGATGCTTTGTTGTTGACATGGAATGGGACAACACATGTACCTTCTTAATTTTATTCCTTCACTTGATGTGGGTCTGGTCATTCCTAGCTTTGAATTGAAATTTACCCCTAGTATTTGTCATCACCCCTCATGACACTTGTCACCAAACGATCATTAGATCACAAGGTTGGAGGCATATGGGAATTGTGATGAGGCTTTATAACCCCATATAGTAACAAGAGACATTAATTGAACTTTGACTAGATTGAAAGGTGCATGAAATTGAAAATACTAACAACCCAAAACTAAAAGGGATCAATACACATGCTGTCAATGAGAGGTGATCTGGCCATGGTGTGTAGGAAGAGGCCTAACACCTTCAAAATTATCATTCTACAAATATTTTATTCAAATTTTACAAGGATCATTCTCCAAATTCCATTTTGGTGCATTTGCATGAATCACTTCTCACCAATTCTTGGGATCTTATCTTGTTCTTCAAGTTCCCAATCTACATAATGAATTAAGAAGTGGGTGATGGTATTGAAGAAAGAAGGATTACATTTCTCAATCTTTTTCTTCTGGAGGGATTGAAGAAAGAAGCAGTGGAACCATTGATTAGAATAGAGAATGATATTGAATTTAAACAACCTTTGACCCAACTAACCACTGGAAGATTGGAACCAACATGTATGAGAAATAATATTAAATATAACCATGAAACCCTACTATATGCCTTTGATAGACCTAACTTTATAACAAAGGTTGGCATTTTCTTTGTCTTGGTAGAATGGAAAGCTTCTTATGCCAACCCCCACTATATAAGGAATTTGTCTCCCATTCAAGAAGCCAAATTATTCAAAAGAAATGGCTTTGGATAGATTATGATTTATCCTCCTTCCAGTTACTTTTGATATGTTTTTATAAATATAATTGCATAATGATATTGGATTGAGATATTAAAAAATGTATGGATCATATTTTTTAGGGATCAAACATAGAAAGGTAGAATTTCAAATGCACCTAAGACTTTTCCAGAGCTCCTATATTAATTTGGAATGGCTAGCACATCCTCTTCAATGAGCTCATATAGCCCCATATAATATAAAACTATATAGTCCAACGATTAGGACTAGGTATTTTCTCTCATCGAAAAGAGTATACATTGTCCTTTAAATTCTCCTTTGTCACAAATGTCCATTAACTATTTATTTTGAATTCCTTCCATAAACCTTGGAAAAAACAAGCAAATTGTCGCTATGTTTGCAATGTTGACTAATTCTAGACCCTTAAATACATATTGGAAATGGGTTGTCCCCACCTATGATATTTCTTGGAATCTCTACACTCTAGCCCCTACTGGATTTTGAATGCCCCATATGCTATTCATTCTTTTCCTCATGTTGGAATAATTATGGGAAAAATAAAGTATTCTCATATGAATTTTCTATCCATAAGGCCATGCTCTTAAGTCTCCATTGAGTGCATTCCCAATTCATTAGAGACCTTTGTTAATCCTCCATCCTCCATCCTCTTCAAAGAAACAACCAAAAGATAAAGGAACTACTCTTGTACTTGAGACAACTCCAATTGCATAGGTACTACTGCAAAATAGAACCATTAGACTACAAAATCAAGGTTCCTCCTCTTCTCATCCAACTTTGAAGCAGATTCAACATAGATACACTATAATTTTGGATTGTTTGAGATATAGTAGGTAATGAATTGATCTAATACAATGATTAGACCACTAATAGAATTTATTACATTAATTAAGTGGTAGTAAGAGTTTAATACAATTTCAAGCCATTTACAAGTTACTGCTAATTAGGATTTTATACTCGCAAAAAATTCTTAGAAGATGAGGCTGCATAGGTATCTAGTTATAGAAAAAGTTGAAAGGTTCTATTGCATTAAGTCTTCTCTCTATTAAGAGACAACTAAAAGAACTTAAAACATATTCTTGTGGAGGATACCATTAAAGATTATATCACAAAAATCTAATAATACATCACACTCTACTTCATCAATGAAATGAGATGATATGCCAAATTTGAACTTGCCTTGTTTTGTGACTGGTAGTTTAGTGTCGTTGTGGAAGCATCCCAATGGATATGGTTATGCAATTTTATGAGTCTTTCACCCCATTTTCTACACCAACATGTTGGATTGTATTATAAACCAACGTATATCATGAGGGTTTCCAACAAAGGGCATCATTGTCTAATACTATCACATCATTCCCTTAAACATGGAAGGTCTTAGCCAAGTTGCATTTCCTAAATTATTTTTTTTGAAATGAGAACATTGAGATGAGGAACATTATTACTAAGTATTCATTCCCATTAACTACTTCTATGCATTCATACTAATAATAACTAGAATATGCAACATTCATCATTACAATGAGAGTTCATTTAGCACAAAATGCAATTGAATAAGCATGAACTTCACATCATCCATACAAACAACAAGTTGGAACACAAATACAACATGGTGCATGCTTCCATTATATTTAATCACCAAAAAATATATCATTGTGCTCATGCATTAGATATACCCGCTACAAGTACTAAATTAGTGGGCATGCATTAGATCTATATTCAGTCATTAGTGGGCATAAAATTGACATATATTTGTGTCAACATTTGAGAGTGTAAGGGAGCACACGAAAAAAGGAGGGTTATTGCGTGCCCATCAAGAAAGAGTCCTCTAGGAACGTGACCAAAACCTATTAGTGATCATATCACTGTGCACGTGACCAAGGAGATTGTTTGCGAGGGAGGAGATACACTGATAGGGAGGAGATACACTGTCAGGGAGGAGATAGTCTGTGAGTGAGAGAGATAGTCTGCGAGGAGAAAGTCGCAGGAGATACACTGCCAGGGAGGAGATACACGGAGGAGATACATTGCAAGGAAAATGAGTCAAGGGAACACGAAGGGAACACGGAGGGCACTGAGTCGAGGGCACACGAGGGGCACTGAGTCGAGGGCACATAGAGGGCACTAAGTCGAGGGCACACGAGGGGCATTGAGTCAAGGGCACTGAGATAGACTATGAGGGCATGAAGGGGAGATACACTATAAGGGAAAAAAGATATATTGCAAGGGAACAAAGATATATTGTGAGGGCACCAAGAATGGTGAGTACCTCTATTCATTGTAATTTCACCAATCTTTGGACTTGGATTTCTACTTTGTAAGGTATACTAGATATCCTCTTAGTTTTATACCAGATCAATTTATTTTCTACTTTGCATATCTCTAATAACCATGACATGAGAAATTGATTTTTTTGGTTGATGGATAGCTTTGAAAACCAAGAAAAACGAAATCCTCAATCTAGAGATGAAAATACATTTCCATAGGGTTTCACAATCTCGTTTTCAACAACCAACTATAGAAAACCATTAAAGCTTGAAAATGTAACCTTGTAAACCCCAATGGAATATAAATTGATTTTATATATAGGTGGTGATACTCTAGTTGTGGCTTTAGGTAGTGTGCATCACTCTGGAAATGGGTAAAATGCTCAACTACTTGTGGGTATCACTTTGGATATGATTAGACTAGCAAAACACATTGAGTAAAGAAAAAAACAACCAAAGGAAAAAGAAGAAAGTCACCACAATGAAGAAAAGGAGAAATAAGGACTATCCAACTTTATAAATCAACATGCAACTACGCAACTTTATGCAACTTACACAACTTTATGCAACTACGCAACAATTGGTTTTATTTTATGCATTGAAGAGTATGCCCTAATGGATTAGGGAAGTTTGGGGTCCCAAGGGAGGCTCCTCAACCTAGAAAATACCCCAACTAGTGCACAAGGCCCAAGAGAGGTCATAAGGACAAATAAGGACAAGTGAGTGATTTACCCCAAGGAGGAAATTTGTTGAGTGCAAGGGTCAATAACCTCAATCGGTTGGTTTGGACAATGAGTAACCTCACTGAATAAGTGATTTTTCTTTTTGGGGGTAAATCGTATACCTTAAGGCTCAAGAAGGTTTAGTCTCTAGGTTTGGAGACTTACTGGCCTCCCAACCTAGAAAGTTTCATTTTCTTGGATAAATTATCCAAATATACAAAAAAATTGACACCTTTCTTTTCTTACTTCAATGATGAAGGTTCAATTACTAACTTTTAAAGAAATTTTGGTCTCTTGACTTAGTGATTTATCTATCATGAAGAAAAATGATGGATTGGGAAATCAACAAGTCCTTGAAGTCAATGACTTAGAGGTTTTCTTGACAAAATGGTTCTTAGAGATAACAACAAAAATATTGAAGGAGATTCTACAATGTGAATTCTCCATTACTCATAAAAAAAATTAAACTCTTATTCTATGCAACATTGAGTTTCTTGTATGGTTGCTTGGTGATTTCAAAACTTCTTCAACTCGTCAACAATACTAAGGAGTCATTAAGGGATCCAATACCTTCATAAATATTTACACATCAAATTCAGAATTTAAAAATTGATCCTAAATCCTCATAGATATAAACTACCTCATGTGCAAGCTCAATATCAACAAACTAAAAGAAGTATTGGCAAGTGATTAAAAATAAATTTAAATGAGTGTTGGTGGAATCCCTTGATTTCTCAACTTGCAACTTACGCAACTTTATGCAATTTATGCAACTTTAAAGTTGGATAGTTGGAGGAGAATGATCATTTTGAAGGTGCTAGGTCTCTTCCTACACACCACCATATCACTATCCAACTTTATAAATCAACATGAAACTATGCAACTTTATGCAACTTACACAAATTTATGCAACTACGCAACAATTGGTTTTATTTTATGCATTGAAGAGTGCGCCCTAATGGATTAGGGAAGTTTGGGGAACCAAGGGAGGCTCCTCAACTAAAAAAGACCCCAACTAGTGCACAAGGCCCAAGAGAGGCCATAACTAGTAAGGGAGGGACCTAAATGTGTTGGCCAAAGAATCTACCTTAGACAAACATATGAACAAGGAACTTATGACAAACAATGCAACTTATGGAACTTTATGCAACATGCAGCTTATGCAACTTTATGCAACATGCACCTTATGCAACTTTATGGAACTTATGCAACTTTATGCAACATGCAACTTTATACAACAATGAAACTTATGCAACTATGCAACTATATGAAACTATATGCAACAATGCAACTATATGCAACTTATGCAACTATGCAACTATATGCAAATATGCAACTATATGCAACTATATGCAACAATGCAACTATATGCAACTATATAGCAACTATAAGCAACTATATGCAACTTATGCAACTATGTTGGTACCACAAACTTATATTCGCACGATAACTTATCTTCTTGTTTTAACGAGTGTAGGTACCACCAAATAGGTATCTGTCATATCTATCTTGCTTGAGTGATGATCAAGATATACTAAGAGAGGTTGAAAGTGAGATGTGTTGTACTAAAAAATACCCAACTAGTGCACAAGGCCGAAGAGAGGTCATAACTGGTAAGGGAGGGACCTAAATGTGTTGGCCAAAGCACCTACCATAGACAAACATATGACCAACGAACTTATGACAAACAATGCAACTTATGCAACTTTATGCAACATATGCAACTTTATGAAACTTATGCAACTTTATGCAACTATATGCAACTTTATGCAACTTTATGCAACAATGCAACTTATGCAACAATACAATTTATGCAACTATATGCAACTATGAAACTATATGCAACTTATGCAACTATATACAACTATGCAACTATATGCAACTATATGCAAATATGCAACTTATGCAACTATGAAACTATGCAACTATATGAAACTTTATGCAACAATGCAACTTATGCAACTATATTGAAACTATATGCAACTTTATGCAACAATGCAACTTATGCAACTATATGCAACTATATGCAACTTTATGCAACAATGCAACTATATGGAACTATATTGCAACTATATGCAACTGTGCTGGTACCACAAACTTATATTCACACGATAACTTATCTTCTTGTTTTAACGAGTGTAGGTACCACCAAATAGGTATCTGTCGGATCTATATTCCTCGAGTGATGATCAAGATATACTAAGAGAGGTTGAAAGTGAGACGTGTTGTACTAGATCTACCGGTTCTAGATCAACTAGATCTGAAAAGGTAAGGAAAATATTTCATATACGCATGCAATTTTTTATTACCAACGAAGGGTCATGTAATTATGATGCTGAGAGTATAGGTGACATTGAGTTTCCCTTGAGGTATAGACGTCTAGTACAACGATGGGCACCTAAGGAGCTACCTGAAGTGGACACATATTTCTTCATCAGTGGGAGGATGTATCGCATTGCTCCTTCGTCCTTACATGGATTGGGGTTATTTTCCATGGATGGCATAAAGGTCGGCTATGGAACTGTAACTGAATTGATGGAGTATGTCGTACCATTATACAAATACAATCACTGGTTGATGTTGGTTTGATATACATGAAGTATGCGGAGATACAGAGTTGCCGCAAATTAGATATAACTAGTAGATAACAATCAAAATAAAGGGGCAACTATGTATATTGATGGAAGGCCAAAATCTACTGGAAACATTGCGGGCTTTATAAATAGTACACGACCAGTGGCAACAACTAAGAAATTGAATTGCATATTTGAGGGACGCAAAGGAAATCGTATATTTGTATGTGCAACAAAAACAATAGTTCCATGTGAAGAGTTGTTGATCGATTACAACTTAAATCGAATAGATGGAGGGGGTGCGACTATGGGGGTTAATATCTTACATACCATTCAACTCAACCTTTGATCAATCATTGTTATAATTTATCGTTGCAATATTTCAATTTTTTACTGCATATATTTCATTTTTCATTATTTATTTTCTGATATTACTACGATATTTTATTTTTTTAATGTTACAATTACTTTCATAACTCTTGNCATTGTTATAATTTATCGTTGCAATATTTCAATTTTTTACTGCATATATTTCATTTTTCATTATTTATTTTCTGATATTACTACGATATTTTTTTTTTTTAATGTTACAATTACTTTCATAACTCTTGTTGATTAATTTATTGTGTCAACATCTATCCAGGGTGACCGTGAGATATCACAGGCTACATCTGTCCAGGGTGACTGTGGAAAGACATCCATTGTGTCTCAACAGGTAAATGTTAAATACAGTAACAACTTATGACTACAACAACTAAATTTATGAAATTTCATTATTTTGTTTTCTGATATTACTGCAATATTTCATTTTTTTAATGTTACAGGTGAATTTCATAGCTTTTGTTGATTGATTTATTGTGTCAACTTCTGTCCAGGGTGACCGTGGCTTAAAATCACCCGCTACATCTGTCCAGGGTGACCGTGGAAAGGCATCCGCTGTGCCTCAACAGGTAAATGTTAAATACAATAACAACTTATGACTACAACAACTAAATTTATGAAATTTCATTTTTTTTTTCTCTGATATTATTGCAACATTTCATTTTTTTAATGTTACAGGTGAATTTCATAACTTTTGTTGATTGATTTATTGTATCAACTTCTGTCCAGGGTGACTGTGGCAAAAAATCACCCACTACATCTTTCCAGGGTGACCATGGAAAGGCACTTTCTGTGCCTCAGTAGGTAAATGTTAAATATAGTAACAACTTATGACTACAACAACTAAATTTCTGAAATTTTATTATTATTATTTTTTTTTTCTGATATTACTCCAATATTTCATTTTTTAAATGTTACAGGTGAATTTCATAACTTTTTTTGATTGATTTATTGTGTCAACTTCTGTCCAGGGTGACCGTGGTCGAAAATCACCCGCTACATCTATCCAGGGTGACCGTGGAAAGGCACCCGCTGTGCCTCAATAGGTAAATGTTAAATAGAGTAATAACTTATAACTACAATAACTAAATTTCTCAAATCAAGTTCATCTCATTAATTTTATTCATCAATGTATTGTGGCATGGTCAACGTGGGAAGGCTCCCACTGAGGATATTGATGAGGAAGAAATATTTTATTCCACTGACCCAATAAAAACTATAACGAAGACCTTGAAGAAGGATAACATAGAATATCTAGGTTTTCTTAGCAAAAGACCCCTGCCACATGAGGACAGGGCAAGAATTGTAGAGCTACAAAATATAATAACTAATTTTGGAGTAAGTGGCATCTTCACATATTTTTATCAGCTATGACAATTTCATATCCATTTTTTTGTTTTATATTTTCTATATGATTTGATAAAGTAAAGTTTTCCATTTGTAGGATTTTTTAAACCCCATGTGCCAGGAACCTGCCGATCCTGCAACTGCTATAGGTAGCAGTGATGGTCCAATGCAACAAAAATGTTGACATAGAAAAGTGCAAGTGAGGCTTTTTGAGCCTCTTGAGGTTCCCCTAGAATCCATTGATGAGTGCAATGATTTTGACCGGCATGATACGTCGGAGCCTGGGACTCCACATGAATCCGAAGAAGAACATACTATAGATGGAGAACTATTCTGCATGAAGAAGAACAAATTAAAAGCACCAGATCACTAGATGCCACCTTTCTGGTGGATGACGCATGTGTTCCGATCAAGATTTAGAAAATTGCAGGTAATTGTTAATTAATTGATTCATTTTTATCATGAAATTGAAATGGACATTTGTTGAGATTATTATAAATTAATGGATAACACGTTTCTGCAGGAAACAATGTTTTCTATAGAAACTTAAATGACAAAGCATTGGAGCTGTTTGTCCCCACCATTCACACACGGTGGAATGACCAAGATAGCAAAAAGAAAGATGATTTAATAGACCACATGGTAAACTTGTTCGACAACACTTTCAACAAGAAAGTGGTTACAAAGTTAGCCAACGGGAATTTAAAATACACCAGGGCCCAATATAGGGAGAAATTGAAATTAGACCTCAAGCATGAGCACCCTCCCATGGTTCCGGAGAAAGAGTGGAAGGACCTAATATAGGATGCAAAGGAGAACTTGTTTAAAAAACAAGGAAGAGATCCACGATCTGGTCAAGCAAGGTATGACACATGTCATATTATTAGTGAAATATGATAATTTATGTTTTTCTTTCCTGTTTTAAGTAACAATTCCAATATCTATTTTTTTTCAAAAATTCCATATGTAGGCTACCCGACACCTCCAAAGAAACCAAGGCTAGAGTGGAAAAGCACGGGCAACATAAACTAGGCCAGGGTGGCTATGGAAAACTAAAAGCCTGAATCGTAATATTTAAATGATTAACTGTGGTTAATATTTATTTAACAATAGCGAACAAATATATGTTTTTGTTATTGGTATTTTTAATGGTGTTATGCATTGCACTTAAATATGTTCGACACTGATGCCATCGAGGAGGACCTAAATCTTGGTTACAAGCACGGTTTTAAAAGTGTGATTGAATATAGGAAAAGCTTGGTCCAGACTCCAATCTCCCCAGCCACACAGGTAAATAAAATGAATAAGGAAACCACAATAGCATGCTTGTAAAGTCTATTCATATTTTATTATATCACCCTTAACTAAGTATTTATGTTTGTTTTCAAGTAGTGCTACCACAATAGTGAATCTAGTGGTATTCAACAGACACCACATCATACAAGGGTGCACATGTCCAATGATAGTGGGGATTAGATTACCCATTTCGGTATGTATTCTTTAGAATTAGAAATATTTACTGTGATTTTAGATATTTATTTCCTGACTTATACTTATATATTATCTTCTCAAAATTGAAGAGCATGTAGCTCAGGAGGGTGAATTGCAAGAGGAACCAAGTGGACAAGAAATTAACGCACCAACTGTCACAACTACATAGACAGGTAAAGAGCAATAGTGTAATGTTAATCAAAATAATGAATTAGTTATTTCAATTATATTTCAACATATCGATATGATCATTTTCGTTGTTGCAGTTCACGACCCTGCACAGATGCCTTGACGCCCTTCTTAGCGACGTACCAGAAGTATGGCACATGAGTGCATGGAAAAACAAACAATAGAAGGACAGGGCACACGAAATACAATGTCCTTGGATGATTATGATACCCCAATTGTCAATTTTATGAATGTAAAAAAACATAAATCAAATAAAAATTAGATGTATAAATTCATGACTTGTATTTAGATGTTTATTGATGTTTATATGTTCATA
>JASDQU010012102.1:311393-321603 GCA_032191745.1 Picea mariana | reverse complement strand
CCCAAGGAGGAAATTTGTTGAGTGCAAGGGTCAATAACCTCAATCGGTTGGTTTGGACAACGAGTAACCTCACTGAATAAGTGATTTTTCTTTTTGGGGGTAAATCATATACCTTAAGGCTCAAGAAGGTTTAGTCACTAGGTTTGGAGACTCACTGGCCTCCCAACCTAGAAAGATTCCTTTTCTTGGCTAAATTATCCAAATATACAAAAAAATTGACACCTTTCTTTTCTTGCTTCAATGATGAAGGTTCAATTACTAACTTTTAAAGGACTTTTGGTCTCCTGACTTAGTGATTTATTTATCACGAGGAAAAATGATGGATTGGGAAATCAACAAGTCCTTCAAGTCAAGGACCTAGATGTTTTCTTGACAAAATGGTTCATAGAGATAACAACAAAAATATTGAAGGAGATTTTACAATGTGAATTCTCCATTACTCATAAAAAAAATTAAACTCTCATTCTATGCAACATTGAGTTTCCTGCATGGTTGCTTGGTGATTTCAAAACTTCTTCAACTCGTCAACATTATTAAGGAGTCATTAAGGGATCCAATACCTTCATAAATATTTACACATCAAATCCAGGCTTGAAAAATTGATCCTACATCCGCATAGATATAAACTACCTCATGTGCGAGCTCATTATCAAGAAACTAAAAGAAGTATTGGCAAGCGATTAAAAATAAATTTAAATGAGTTTTGGTGGAATCCCTTGATTTTTCAACTTGCAACTTACACAACTTTATGCAATTTACACAACTTTAAAGTTGGATAGTTGGAGGAGAATGATCATTTTGAAGGTGCCAAGCCTCTTCCTACACACCACTAGATCACTATCCAACTTTATAAATCAACATACAACTACGCAACTTTATGCAACTTACACAACTTTATGCAACTACGCAACAATTGGTTTTATTTTATGCATTTAAGAGTTCGCTCTAATGGATTAGGGAAGTTTGGGGACCCAAGGGAGGCTCCTCAACCTAGAAAAGACCCCAAATAGTGCACAAGTCCCAAGAGAGGTCATAAGGACAAATAAGGACAAGTGAGTGACTTACCCCGAGGAGGAAATTTGTTGAGTGCAAAGGTCAATAACCTCAATCGGTTGGTTTGGACAACGAGTAACCTCACTGAATAAGTGATTTTTCTTTTTGAGGGTAAATCGTATACCTTAAGGCTCAAGAAGGTTTAGTCACTAGGTTTAGAGACTCACTGGCCTCCCAACCTAGAAAGTTTCATTTTCTTGGCTAAATTATCCAAATATACAAAAAAATTGACACCTTTATTTTCTTACTTCAATGATGAAGGTTCAATTACTAACTTTTAAAGGACTTTTGGTCTCCCGACTTAGTGATTTATCTATCACGAGGAAAAATGATGGATTGAGAAATCAACAAGTCCTTCAAGTCAAGGAGTTAGATGTTTTCTTGACAAAATGGTTCATAGAGATAACAACAAAAATATTGAAGGAAATTCTACAATGTGAATTCTCCATTACTCATAAAAAAATTAAACTCTTATTCTATGCAACATTGAGTTTCCTGCATGGTTGCTTCGTGATTTCAAAACTTCTCCAACTCGTCAACAGTACTAAGGAGTCATTAAGGGATCCAATACCTTCATAAATATTTACACATCAAATCAAGGCTTGAAAAATTGAACCTAAATCCTCATAGATATAAACTACCTCATGTGTGAGCTCAATATCAAAAAACTAAAAGAAGTATTGGCAAGCGATTAAAAATAAATTTAAATGAGTGTTGGTGGAATCCCTTGATTTCTCAATTTGCAACTTACGCAACTTTATGCAATTTATGCAACTTTAAAGTTGGATAGTTTGAGGAGAATGATCATTTTGAAGGTGCTAGGCCTCTTCCTACACACCACAAGATCACTATCCAACTTTATAAATCAACATGCAACTTTATGCAACTTACACAACTTTATGCAACTACGCAACAATTGTTTTTATTTTATGCATTGAAGAGTGCGCCTTAATGGATTAGGGAAGTTTGGGGACCCAAGGGAAGCTCCTCAACTAAAAAAGACCCCAACTAGTGCACAAGGCCCAAGAGAGGTCATAATTGGTAAGGGAGGGACCTAAATGTGTTGGCCAAAGCATCTACCATAGACAAACATATGACCAAGGAACTTATGACAAACAATGCAACATGCAACTTTATGCAACATGCACCTTATGCAACTTATGCAACTTTATAGAACTTATTCAACTTTACACAACTTTATGCAACATGCAACTTTATACAAGGATGCAACTTATGCAACTATGCAACTATATGCAACTTATGCAACTATATGCAAATATGCACAACTATATGCAACTATGAAACTATATGCAACTTTATGCAACAATGCAACTTATGCAACTATATTGCAACTATATGCAAATATGCAACTTATGCAACTATATGAAACTATATGCAACTATATGCAACAATGCAACTTATGCAACTATATTGCAACTGTGCTGGTACCACAAACTTATATTCGCACGATAACTTATCTTCTTGTTTTAATGAGTGTAGGTACCATCAAATAGGTATCTGTCGGATCTATCTTCCTCGAGTGATGATCAAGATATACTAAGAGAGGTTGAAAGTGAGACGTGTTGTACTAAAAAAGACCCAACTAGTGCACAAGGCCCAAGAGAGGTCATAACTGGTAAGGGAGGAACCTAAATGTGTTGGCCAAAGCATCTACCATAGACAAACATATGACCAAGGAACTTATGACAAACAATGCAACTTTATGCAACATGCAACTTATGCAACTTTATGGAACTTATGCAACATGCAACTTATGCAACTATATGCAACTATGCAACTATATGCAACTTTATGCAACAATGCAACTTATGCAACTATATGCAACTTTATGCAACTATATTGCAACTACACGAAACTATGCAACTATATGCAACTTATGCAACTATATGCAACTTTATGCAACAATGCAACTTATGCAACTATATGCAACTATATTCCAACTATATGCAACTATATGCAACTGTACTGGTACCACAAACTTATATTCGCACGATAACTTATCTTCTTGTTTTAACGAGTGTAGGTACCACCAAATAGGTATCTGTCGGATCTATCTTCCTCGAGTGATGATCAAGATATACTAAGAGAGGTTGAAAGTGAGACGTGTTGTAGTAGATCTACCGGTTCTAGATCAACTAGATTTGAAAAGGTAAGGAAAAGATTTCATATACGCATGCAATTTTTTATTGCTAACGAAGGGTCATGTAATTATGATGCTGAGAGCATAGGTGACATTGAGTTTCCCTTGAGGTATAGACATCTAGTGCAACGATGGATACCTAAGGAGCTACCTGAAGTGGACACATATTTCTTCATCAGTGGGAGGATGTATCACATTGCTCCTTCGTCCTTACATGGATTGGGGTTATTTTCCATGGATGGCATAAAGGTCGGCTATGGCACTGTAACTGAATTGATGGAGTATGTCAGACCATTATACAAATACAATCACTGGTTGATGTTGGTCTGATATATGCGAAGTATGAGGAGATACGAAGTTGCCACAAATTATATACAACTAGTAGATAACAATCAAAATAAAGGGGCAACTATGTATATTGATGGAAGGCCAAAAGCTACTGGAAACATTGCGGGCTTTATAAATGGTACACGACTAGTGGCAACAACTAAGAAACCGAATTGCATATTTGAGGGACGCGAAGGAAATCGTATATTTGTATGTGCAACAAAAACAATAGTTCCAGGTGAAGAGTTGTTGATCGATTACAACTTAAATCGAATAGATGGTGGGGTTGCGACTACGGGGGTAAATATCTTACATACCATTCAACTCAACCTTTGATCAATCATTGTTATAATTTATCGCTGCAATATTTCAATTTTTTCTGTGTATATTTCATTTTTCATTATTTATTTTCTGATATTACTGCAATATTTCATTTTTTCTGATGTTACAATTACTTTCATAACTCTTGTTGATTAATTTATTGCATCAACATCTATCCAGGGTGACCGTGAGATATCACAGGCTACATCTGTCCAGGGTGACCGTGGAAAGACACCCATTGTGCCTCAGCAGGTAAATGTTAAATACAGTAACAACTTACAACTACAACAACTAAATTTCTGGATTTTTTATTTTTTTCCTGATATTACTGCAATATTTCATTTTTTTAATGTTACAGGTGAATTTCATAACTTTTGTTGATTGATTTATTGTGTCAACTTTTGTCTAGGGTGACCGTGGCCGAAAATCACCCGCTACATCTGTCCATGGTGACCGTGGAAAGGCACCCGCTGTGCCTCAACATGTAAATGTTAAATACAGCAACAACTTACGACTATAACAACTAAATTTCTGAAATTTCATTATTTTTTTTCTTCTGATATTACTCCAATATTTCATTTTTTAAATGTTACAAGTGAATTTCATAACTTTTGTTGATTGATTTATTGTGTCAATTTCTATCCAGGGTGACCGTGGTCGAAAATCACCCGCTACATCTGTCCAGGGTGACTGTGGAAAGGCACCCGTTGTGCCTCAACAAGTAAATGTTAAATACAGTAATAACTTATGACTACAATAACTAAATTTCTCAAATGTTAAAGTTCATCTCATTAATTTTATTCATCAATGTATTGTGGCATGGTCAACGTGTGAAGGCTCCCACTTAGGATATTGATGAGGACGAAATATTTTATTCCACTGACCCAATGACAACTGTAACGAAGGCCTTGAAGAAGGCTAACATAGAATATCTAGGTTTGCTTAGCAAAAGACCCCTGACACAGAAGGACAGAGCAAGAATTGTAGAGCTATAGAATACAATAACTAATTTTGGGGTAAGTGACATCTTCACATATTTTTAACAGCTATGAGAGTTTCATATCCGTTTTTTTGTTTTATATTTTCTATATGATCTGATAAAGTAAAGTTTTCCGTTTGTAGGAGTTTTCAAATCCCGTGCGTCGGAAACCTGTCGATCCTGCAACTGCTATAGGTAGCAGTGATGGTCCAATGCAACAAAAATGTCGACATAACAAAGTGCAAGTGAGGATTTTTGAGCCTCTTGAGGTTCCCCTGGAATCCATTGATGAGCACAATGATTTTGAATGACATGACACACTGGAGCCTGGGACTCCACATGACTCTGGAGAGGAACGTACTGTAGATGGAGAGGAAACTACTCTGCATGGAGCAGAACGAATTAAAAGCACCAGATCACTAGATGTCACCTTTCTGGTGGATGACGCATGTGTTCCGATCAAGATTAAGAAGATTGTAGGTAATTGTTAATTAATTGATTCATTTTTATCATGAATTGAAATGGACATTTGTTGAGATGATTATAAATTAATGGATAACACGTTTCTGCAGGAAACAATGTTTTCTATAGAAACTTAAATGACAAAGCATTGGAGTTGTTTGGCCCCACCATTCGCACACGGTGGAATGGCCAAGATAGCAAAAAGAAAGATGATTCAATAGACCACATGGTAAACTTGTTCGACAACACTTTCAACAAGAAAGTGGTTACCAAGTTAGACGACAAAAATTTAAAATATACCGGGGCCCAATATAGGGAGAAATTGCAATTAGACCTCAAGCATGAGCGCCCTCCCATGTTTTCAGAGAAAGAGTGGAAGGCCCTGATAGAGGATGCAAATGAGAACTTGTTTAAAAAACAAGGAAGACATCCACGAGCTGGTCAAGCAAGGTACAACACATGTCATATTATTAGTGAAATATGATCATTTATGTTTTTCTTTCCTGTTTTAAGTAACAATTCCGATATCTATTTTTTTTTCAAAAATTCCATATGTAGGCTACCAGACACCTCCAAAGCAACCAAGGCTAGAGTGGAAAAGCACGGACAACATAAACTAGGCCAGGGTGTCTATGGAAAAATAAAAGCCCAAATCGTAAGATTTAAATGATTAACCGTGGTTAATATTTATTTAACAGTAGCGAACAAATATATGTTTTTGTTATTGGTATTTTTAATGATGTTATGCATTGTAGTTAAATATGTTCGACACTACTGCCACCGAGGAGGACCTAAAGCTTGGTTAGAAGCACGGTTTTAAAAGTGTGATTGAATATAGGAAATTCTTGGGCCAGACTCCAAACTCCCCAACCACGCAAGTAAATAAAATGAATAAGGAAACCACAGTAGAATGCTTGTAAAGTCTATTCATATTTTATTATATCACCCTTAACTAAGTATTTATGTTTGTTTTCAAGCAACAGTGCTACCGCAGCAGTGAATCTAGCGATATTCAGCAGACACCACGTCATACAAGGGTGCACATGTCCAATGCTAGTGGGGAGCAGAGTACCCATTCCGGTATGTATGCTTCAGAATTAGAAATATTTACTGTGATTGTAGATATTTATTTCATGACTTATACTTATATATTATCTTCTCAAAATTGAAGAGCATTTAGCTCAGGAGGGTGACCTACGAGAGGAACCAAGTGGACAAGAAATTAACGCACCAACTGTCATAGCTACACAGACAGGTAAAGAGCAATAATGTAATGTTAATCAAAATAATGAATTACTTATTTCAATTATATTTCAACATATCGATATGATCATTTTCGTTGTTGCAGTTCACGACCCTGCACAGATGCCTCGATGCCCTTCTCAGCGATGTACCATAAGTATGGTACATGAGCGCATGGAAACACAAACAATAGAAGGACAGGGCACACAAAATACAATGTCCTTGGATGATTATGATACCCCAATTGTCAATTTTATGAATGTAAAAAAACATAAATCAAAGAAAAAATAGATGTATAAATTCATGACTTGTATTTGGATGTTTATCGATGTTTATATGTTCATATGCTTCAATGTTTATATGTTCATATATTTTGATGACTATCCTAGTTATGCATGAATGTCTATATGTTTTCTATATAAACAAAATAATTTATTTGGTATGGGGAATTGAGAGCGATGTGAGGGGGGGGGGAGGGGCCATATGAGCTTCCACCTTCACGTGGTTGGCCCTATTCAGTAGAGAATAACCTATTCTCGAAACAAAGAGAATCCCATTAAGGTATGCGACCACTTAAGTTTTTTCTAGAGTATTTTACATAACTAAATGCATGTTTATTTGCTTATATATTATTTACTCATATAAAGAATTTGTCTTTTATGATTCATGCAGGTCTTGGTGATGGAAATGCATCTCGTGGACAACTGTTATCAAGTTGTATGGGCTAATGGATCTGGTGAAAGGAAAATGATAAAGTAAGTGTTTTGACGTGTTTTTTAAAGTAGGATTTATACTAATAAAAGTTCACAATCCTCATGAAAGGATAGAATTGCAGTTTTGGTAGACAAGCATCAATTTTTTTAACAAAGTATGAATCATAGACTATGGGAAAAACTTTTTTTTGTTTTCTTACATTGACCAATACAACTATAACAGATTTTTAGTACAAAATCTTAACCACACGCACGCACACACACACACACACATATGAACCCTAAGTAAACAAATGGTAGAAGATAAAGGGAAAATATGTACTGATAGGAGTGAATGAAGATAATAATATGAATAATGGAGTGGAGAGTGCACTCTATCCTAGTTGAATGATACTTGCATCCAACACGTCTCATTGTAATGTATGTTGTGATAGTTGTGTCTTCTCACTATAATGTATGTTGTGATAGTTGTGTCTTCTCACTATAATGTATGTTTCTATGTCCATCATGGGATTCCTAGAGCACCACCTATCATTCATGATCTAACACATAGTAGTCAAGAATCCCATCAATTGCTAATGTGTGCAAGTATCGTATGATTAACTAATAATTTGTATCCTTAATTATGAGCTATCAATCTTTACTATCACCATATTCTTCTAGTGCATGTAGATTTATATTTGAAGTTGTAAATATTAGTGAAGAATTCAAGAACTACTTCCATGCAAAAGATATCTACATTCAACACTTTATGAGCTATCCCAACATTGTTCCAATTGTGGATTTTTGAGATGTGATTAGGTCCCACATTTTATTTACCTAGTTTAACCACCACTTCAAAATAAAACTCCTAAAATAGTAGCAAACATCGATAGAATTAATCTTCCAACATTGTATTGTTAACCAAATACTTGACCACTAAATTATCAATGAACAACTTGAAGGACTGGTCCAGAAGATAATACTTGAACTTTTGTAGCATATACGTCATCACTAGGCCTTTTCATTTCATGGTTGTGTAATTACAATTTTTTTTCTAGAAAATTACCTTCGGTGGTGTAGCATGTGTTCCCCTAGCTATGCCAACATGTTCCCAATGCATTGGTAGTGGAATCCACATGGACATGGAAATTTTTTGACTAATTAGGAAAAACAAGAATTTGAGCCATAACCATCCACCGTTTTAACTTGGAAAAACCCTTTTCACATTGTACAATCCATACAAATGGGACAACTTTTCATAGTAGTTCCTCCTTCTACATTATTAGTTGAGCATGCTCCATGATAAATTTATGATAATACCCTGCATGACCATAACACAGGGACATTCTCTAGTGCATACATATTCTAAAATTACTATGATTTTCATTAGTTTGACTAAACATCCTTCCTTGTAGATAATATGATCCAAGAGGATATTGAATGGGGTGTAGAAAATAAAATTCTTAATATTTAGGTACACCTAGATCAATCAACGTCTTTCCATCACCAACATTAGTTTAGCCATGTGACCCTTTAGCTAGATATACATTGCCAATAATTGAAAATATAGCTCAAGGAAATTATGGATATACTCATTGAACATAACAAACATGATTCTAGAGAAAATAATTGGTGCATTACTTGGCCCGAAGGGCATGAGATTGTATGCATACAATCACCATTCCATAGAAAAAATGGTGTTCATCTTATCCTCCTTGATGATACAGATTTTGTGAAAGCCAAATAATCCTACTATGAAGGTGTAAGGTTCATTCATTGCCACTTTCTTGGTAATCTCGTGACTAAAACATGTATGAAAGGGATCATGTATGTAGGCCTTACTCAATCTAAGAAATTCCACAGAAAAATTTATTCCACCTTTTTCACACCCTAGATGACTATTAGACTAATGAAATCTTATTGTTTCATTGAAAATATCTAACCAATAGTTAGCATATCACATATCTATTGTTTAACATATTCCTTATAATGTGAATGCATCCTATATAGTCACTTCTTGGTAGATCAGGTGTCAGGCTTCAATTCTATATTCATCTCCCAATGTTCTCCTCTCACTCTTTTCATCTCAAAGATGCTACATGAGAATAGGTGAGTGTACTCTCAAATAAAATATACAATGTCTGCAATGATGTTTTCATACAAATAGTCACCAATAATAGCCAACTTAGACACATCCTCCATACTGAAATCGACTATTTGTCTTCAATATCCCATGATAGTGAACTAGATAGTTGGTATTCTTGGCTTATGTGACTACATGGTGCACCTCTATTTATTCAAACCACGGAGAATGAAATTCTCTTGTGACACCATCCTCTATAGAATCTATGGTCAAACATTATGGTAGTCCCATTAGTGGGAAACATTGAATGTGTTTTATATCCTCACTAATCAACATATCTTCCTCACAAAGTTGAAAAGTATCATAGAACTTAAATTGTATTTATGGTCAGTAGGTCATCTATCATTGCATTTTTCTTCTATAGGTACCAATTCTTCAACAATGACTCTAAGGTGGGCACACATTTATGCACCCACTACTAAATATAAATTCCTTGTGTATATTAGTGAGTTTTACAATGATCCACATGCTCCATTGTATAAGAAGTACCATTGAATTGTAGGGACTATGGGGAAAAGATTGATTTATGTTCATGATCCTACTCTTCAACGGAAGCTTTTGCAAGTGATATTGCTTAAGTGTCATTTTCATTTATTACTTATATTCATGTGCCTAGGAGATGAAATGAATTAACTAGTTCATTAGCAAACAATATCCTTTAATGAAAGAGCCCAATGCGATAAAATGCATGTTGGGTTCTTGGAACAGTTCAAATTATTTTGATAATAAGAATTTTGATTTGTTCTACCAAGAAGGTCTATGGTTCGAGCCCGTATAGCCCTATACATTCCACTAAGTTACACTACTCTTATATATATATATATATA
>JASDQU010012102.1:271095-285981 GCA_032191745.1 Picea mariana | reverse complement strand
ACTACAGCTGCGCGTTTCATATTTGATGATATCATAACCAGGTTTAGATGCCCAAATATCCTTATGAGCGATCAAGGCACACATTTTATTAACAATACCATTGAAGCCTTGACTAAGGAATTCAAAGTTCATCATCAGAAGAGCACACCCTACCATCCACAAGTGAATGGGACAGTTGAAGCATTCAATAATATCTTGGAGACAACGCTGACAAAGATTTGCAGTGTGAACATGGATAACTCGGATTTGAGAGTACCAACAGTGTTATGGGCCTATAGAACCACTTGCAAGAAGCTGACAATGCAGACCCCCTTTAAATTGGTCTATGGTTTAGAAGAAGTTGTGCCCATGGAATACTTAGTTCCTAGCTTAAGGATTGTAGCATTCACGGATATGGCTGACACTGACGTTGTTCAAGAGAGGCTTGCACAGCTCGTCGAACTGGAAGAAGACAGATTTATTGTAGGTTTTCATCAGCAAGTGCAGAAGGAAAGAGAAAAGGCCTACCATGACAGACACATCAAGAAGAAAGTGTTTAAGCAAGGAGATCTAGTATTGGCATACAACAGAAAATTCATGAAGCATCCAGGGAAGTTCAGAACACATTGGTTGGAGCCATATGAGGTTTTCTATCTCACGGAAGGAGGAGTTGCGCAGTTGAAGACTTTGAATGGAGAGTGGAAGGAAGGTTTGGTGAATAGGGGGTGGTTGAAATTGTACTATGACAACCAGATGCCTCGCATCTCTCGGTAAAAACACACGGAGAACGGTCTAGGTACCAGGTGCAGTTGAAACTAGGTACCAGACATAGAAAAGATAGTCTGCACACAGTGGGGAGGAACAAAGAAGATAGCACAAACTGCGTTGCGCAGTGTGCAGTCGACGAAAAGAAGAAGGTTCAGATCAAAGTGCCTCAGGATGAGTCACAGGTGAGTGTTGGGGGCCTGTTGGCCCTTGGTTATGGAAGAAAGAAAATATTACAAAATAAAAGGCAAAATGAGAACTGCGCAGAAGACACAGTGACTGATATTGGGTCGAAGTGAGCAAAAGAGAAGAAAAGATAGAGCGAAGTAAGAGAAAGCAAGTCGTTGGATGAGGATATTGAGGATGACAGATCAGCAAGGAAGACAGATCATGGAAAACTCAGCAAGAGGGAAAATCCACAAGTAGATACTTTGGAGAACATCACGGTAAGGACGGAAAGACATGATGATGAAGCCCTGAAAATGTGGGTCAAGTTGACCTAGGGTTTTAGACACCTAGGGTTTTGGTATCTAGGGTTTTGACACCTAGGCTCTAGCCTAAGGTTGTTAGTGAGCTATTGTAATGTATAAATAAAGATCAAGAGTACCTAATATGGGTTCAAGTATGTAATGATGATTCATTGTTGTTATCGCTAAGAGAGAAGTACTGTGTGGAGAGAGAAGTCTCTATTGTAAGATCTTCAGCTGGGTACGAAGATCAACCCTGCAGCTGGGTGGATAGGGAAGGGAGATAGAGAGAAGAGAGAAGGAGATAGATATGCAAGCTAAGAGCGTAGCTAGAACTGTAAACTTTCACCTAATATATTATAAAGCACAGTTCTATGGACGTAGCCCTAGGGAGAGGGTGAACCACATATATCCTATTGTTGTGTGTGATTGGTGTTGTGTTCTTTGCTTTGTTACTCTAATGATGCATTAGTATGTTATATATGATATATAACTATGTGAAGCAGGTTTATCTTTGGAAAGAATAATCTGATCTCTGTGTGTGGTTGCCTTGATTCCACTTGCATTTCCTCTAGTTGTAGACACCTGTGTCCTGCAACCCCCTATCTCTACTTTGGGTGAGACTGCATCTGCTTTGCAGGTGTTGCCGAAAGGGACAATAGTTAGGGATTTTTGGTGTGCTATTAGAGCTGAACCCTGGGTCTTCCTCTGTGCCAACAAGAATTTAGGTAGAGGAAGAACAAAAAACCAAGGTCAGGAAAACCCCTGTTTTCTTCATGGCGTCTTATCAATTGCACGCAATATGTGCCAGAAATGTGTTCCCAGTGATGGGATTAAGTTGGTACGTCTTTGAGTAATCTATACATGTTTATTTCAGCATTTTATGGGAGAAAAGGTACAAGAAGTATTATACTTTGATATGTGATGATTTTCTGGCCAGGATATATTTCTTGATTTTCAAGCGAAATTTTCCAAGGCTTTCGAAAGAAGCAAGGAAGGTCATAGCCAGGATAGGGAATTGTTACTTGGAAGAGAAAGTTACCTACATCAGAATTTTTGGAGCTACCCATGCCCCACACTTACTTCCATATCATGTGTCGGATAGGTTGGTGCTTGGGGAGATCTGCTATCAGACCATATTGTAGGGCTTCAACACTTCCTTAGTAAAGGAAAATAATATGACATTCATCCCATATGTTTTTTATGTGGGATATCATTTTGTGAATGACACCACACATGCCAAACAAGAATCCAAAAATTAGGTAGAATACAAGTTTTATACATGAAGATATAGGAAACATGACCCAATAAATTTAGTAACCCAACATGATAGCCAGGTGGTTTTGCATTGGCCTTATACAGATGATACCTTTGAAGATGAAATTTTTACTAAGAACACCCAAAAATGAGAAGAATTTCTATTAAGGAAATCCAATCCAGAGATGACTCAGTTCAAGGAAATTTCAATGGATGAGTAGGTCCATCTTATAGAGAAAACTATGAAAACGGTCTCCCAGGTGCAAGGCGTACAGGAATTGGGAGAGCAAGAAGCTACGAGGGATGAAATTGCAAGACACCAAGAGAAACTTGAGAGAAACATTCAAGAACACGGTCCAATTCAAACCACCCTTGTGTGACCACCAATCATAACCCCAGTGAGTGTGCATATGGAATAAGGGGAGCTAACAACCCTGGAGATATTCCAACTAGGGAACATAATGAATAGCAAGGTCTAGATAAAATACTGAGAGGGAAACTATAAACTAAACAACAAATGAAGTTTCGAAAGGAAGATCGATCTTAAGAGGAGTTTCCCTAGTAATTGTTGATTTGATCACAATTTATGGTAGTGACCCTGAGGGTACATACTCTACAATTCTCATTATCAATGAAACAATGTCAAAAATATGAGACACTCAGCCCCAAGGAATGTAACTCTTGGACATGGAAAAAGATTTGAATACAGTTGAAGGTTATACCGCTCTTTCAGATCAAGTTTCCCAACCCCAGGTTGAAGAATAAATTTGCAGAGATGACCAAGAAAAGGGACAAGAAAAATAACAAGAAGAAGCTCTAGAGGAAAAGGGTGAATATGATGATGGAGGTTCCATGTCAAAGGAAGAAACACTAGATAAAGGAAATGAGAATAAAAACCTTGATGAGGAAAAGTAGCTCATCTATGACACTGAAAGAGATGAGGTTAATAAAGAACAAAATACAGACAAGGGGTATGAAGGGATCACAACAGAGCCACCAGAACAATATCCACCCCAAGGATCAACACCTTCGTCAAAAGCTACAATAGATGATGACCCAAGAAGAACTCTCAGCACTAAACAAGTTGAAGAGTTACCCACTAATATAGAAATGGAAACTGAAAGTGAACCAAGACATCCTTCAACAGCACTGGAGCAGGAGGAGAAAGTCAACCACCAGAAGAAATAAATTAACAAAGGCAAGGAACCAACACTTGAACATTTTCATACCCCAGGTAGTTTGGGAAATTCCCTCTCATGGGGTGATCAACCAATTCCAAAGCCTGTAGATGAGGTGGTCGATGTCCAAGCTATATATTATGACAGAAAAATACAAGTGGTGGTCAAGAGGACCGACAAGAGAAAGAGACTTACTCTGGATAGTTTTGTGATGATCACCGCAGATGAAACCCTGTTAGATGCCCAACAATCCAAGACAAGTGAATTACTTTGAACCGGAATGGCCATATCAAATGTTGCTATTGACAGGGAAAAAGAGGACAAGTGGGAAATGGATGCCATAAGGATAGAACTAGTTCATATCAAGCATCAGGTGGAATATTACCAAGACACCACTCATGGAGTTAGGTTCATAATAGTTGAGCTCAGGGATATTTATAGACAATTCAAATCAGAAAGAGAAGCTTTTATGACATAGATCATCACTTATCAATAAGAAACCATGCTAGGCCAGATAGTACACAAAGAAACTATGCAATGGTCTGAAAGGTCCCACAAGAATTTGGCACAGATTGAATACATATAAGATATCCATAAGGGTTGAGGGAAAGACGAGCATGGTATCAGATTTCTAATAGAGAAAAGCTTCGCTAGATTCCAAGTGGAAGTAGAATTTTGGATGTGGATAGTATATGAGAAGCAACAGAAAATGCAATACATATGGGAAGAGTATCTTGAGAACTAGGGTAAGATAAATCATAAAATGAGGGATATTAGTCTCCCAGAGTTCGGCATGCCTAATGACTTCATCAACCTAAACAACGTGGTGAAACAGTGCATGGAGTCCGATAAAAAATTCTAAAGTGATGTATTTGAAGTCAAAAGGATAGAAGGAGGGAAATTCAAGTGACTTGTCGATGGACCGATAGGAGCATCCTAGGTTATGTGACACCTCAGTGCTAAGATAGATCAGTTAAAATATCAAGTTATGGAAATGAAATATAGGCTTAGTGCACCGATGGACTAGCATAGTTTCCCATATCTTCATTCTTGTGAGGATCTCTTCTCTTAGTGGTATTAATATGACAAGGTGAATCCTTCAATATGACTGAAGTTCACTGATAGATTTCACGTGGACGCAGTCCACTTTATATATTTTTTTCTCTATGTTAAGTAAACATTATTATTTATTTTTTTCATGGAATTTTCATATAAATAAGGATGTCGACCTCGTTATAAAACATTGATGGTTTTTTGTAAGGACTAATAATTAGATGAAGAACTACTTTGAAGTTTAATATTGAAGCTCATATAGAGCTGAAGACAAATTTCTGCCAAAGCTTGTGGATTAACGCAATCTATGCATTCTTCTGCATACAGTTATCAACTACAAGTGATTTAGTAAGATTGTAATTTTTTTTTAGTTATCTTGAATTATTATGATTGCTAAATGGACGTTGGCATAAATATGATCGTGTTTTAAAATTCGTTTGTGTTATACGGTAATCAGAATTATTTCTAGTTATTTGTTTTTCTCGCATGTGATCTCCTTTCAATTCTTAGATGATGTTTGCTACTTAATCAATAGTAATATTATTGTTAAATATTGATTGAAGTGAGGTATCATTTACATGAAGTTGGAAAATTTTAACCTACGCCTAGTCTTTTTCAGATCTTAGTTGAATACTCAAGAAATAAACTAATAAAAAAGAAAATAAAAAGAGAAAGAGAAAATTCTAGGTTGAAGAAAATTTCCCCTTAACTGAAATTAAATCCCATCGAAACTTGTCGGATCATCAATCCGGAGAATCACGCTACCTTAAGCAGGGAAGAGTCTAATTGGGCCTCATCTCTGGGCATGATTCATGTAGTTGAGTCAAAGGGAATTTAGACCCCTCAACAGAATTGGCACTAGAAGGAGGGAAGAACAAATGCATGGTTGGTCAAGATATTTATTTTAGTAGAAACCTATTTCAAACATCCTATAGATTCAAAAATTCCCGCATGCATGGATATTCCTTCTTAAGACAACTCTAATATCAAAGTTACCTCCACTACCAATGACTCACCACACGTTGAATATGACTCATACCTATTGAAATTTTGGTATGCTTGTTTAACCATAGACAGTGTCACATCATTGTCACTCAACCATAGGCGTTCACATATGCCACCCCCAAGCACACTAACCTTTACTTAGAATAGTTTTGGCAATCCTACTCCAAAATTAACAGATAAACCCTAGACGATAATTGCAGCAACAACTTAAGACAAGTAGAGTGATCCTTATCCAAGGGTAGCGCACAAGAGAGAGAGTTGACATATCCACAGAACAAGTACCATACACAACTGCAGAAGTTGCAACTCCACTACTCTCTCAAACTTTCTACATACTTAGCAAGAATATCAACAAGAGCTTCACCAAGAACCATCAAGAGAATCTCCAAGAGAATCACCAAGAATATCACTTGATAGCGGTAGAGAGAGACCAAGACCAAGAGATGACCAAACACCCTTATTCCTCCTTGCATTTGCGGTTGCAACTGCAACTGCAACTACATATATCCACAAGACTTGCACTCTAAATGGGTATCCAAATGAGATAAAACATCCTCTATTTATATTAATATGTCCAGTGACTTTTTTGGCTAGGTCGACCTAAGTTTCTGGTAATTATATTTTATGTTTATATTTTTCCTTTGGAGTTGACTTGTCTTTCTGGAAGACAATATTCTAATATTATTTATTTTTCTAGGCCGAATTCTTCTATGGTTTCCACACATATTTTTAATGGTTTACTTTCTTTCGGAATATTCTATTCTAAGTCATAGGTTACATGTGTAGGTTAATACCTCCCGCAACTACCAAAACATCAACACTCCCTATTAACTAGGGAAGTATTAACTAAGATGTTCTTTATGTAGTGGTCTCAAACACATCCATCCATCTCACATGGTATGGGAAAGAATCACATGGTATTGCAGACCATTCTATAGGTAGCATCACCATAGCCACACGGGCTATCATATGATCAAACAGATCATGTAACATTAGCCATCATAAGAAGTTATGCACTTTTACTGGCCGAGTAGCGTACCAGCCCGTGTTGGTGTAATATACCAGCCTGCGTTGGAGTAGCATACCAACCTGCACTAGGGTAACATACCATGTTGCATTGGAGTATCATACCAACCTGCGTTAAGGTAATATACCATCCTGCATTGGAGTAACATACCAACCTGCGCTCGGGTAACATACCAACCTACATTGGAGTAGCATACCAACCTATGTTGGGGTAACATACCAGCATGCATTGGAGTAGCATACAAACCTGCACTCGCGTAATATGCTATCTTGTGTTGGAGTACCATACCAACCTGCTTTGGGGTAATATATCAGCCTATGTTGGAGTAGAATACCAATTTGCACTGGGTAACATACCAGCCTACATTGGATTAGCATACCAACCTGTGTTGGGGTAATATAGCAGTATGTGTTGGAGTAGCATACCAACCTGCACTGGGGTAATATACCAGCATGCATTGGAGTAGCATACCAACCTAAATTGGGGTAATATACCAACCTATGTTGGAGTAGCATGCCAACCTGCATTGGGGTAACATACCAGTCTACGTTGGAGTGGCATACCAATCTGCGCTGAGGTAATATATCAGCGTACGTTGGAGTAACATACCAACCTGTGCTGGGGTAGCTCCCACTATTGGGGATCACATCACCTTCCACTATTGGGGAACACATCAATTCTCACTACTGGAGAAAAACATATGGACCACTCCCATCTTGTCCCTAACAAAGGCTTGGTCAACATATTTGTTACCTGCTCATCAATAGAAATAGATTAGAGCTTCACTTCTCCCTTCTATACCATTTCTCGGATATAATGGTACTTGATCTCGATATGCTTGGACATGTCATGGCACACTGGGTTCTCTGACAACTTTATGCAACTTTGGTTGTCACAAAATATATAGGTTTCCTCCAACTCGGCATCAAACAATCATGTAATAAACTTCTGAAGCCACACTGCTTCACCATAAGTTGAACTTGCTGCCACATACTCTTGGTAAATCCCAATCTCATCAGGAAACTATTTGATCTAGCATATCATGCCCTGGGTGCCCACTTAGACATGTACAAAGCTTTATTCAATCTGCAAACATGAGACCCCTTCTCATGTATCTTGTGGTTTTTCAATGTATACTTCTTCTGACTATTGGAGCAAGTGTCTCATCATAGTCTTCTCCCTCTTGCTGGGATAATCCTATGAACACAAATCAGGATTTGTACATCTCTAGGATATTTTTTTGCAACATGCTTGATCTTGTAGACAACTTGGAAGTCACCATTGACTTCCCTTCTGATCTTGGAACCAAGGAAAATATATATATCACAGTCCTTCTGACTAGCTTCCTCCTCAGTCACTGTAGAAAATTCTACTGAAGAAAGGGAATATTCCCAAAATATCTCATATCTCCTCGAAATCTCTGAAGCTTTAATCTATCCTCCTCAACTCATGGCACCTTTCTGTCAGTCATGGAAGACGTCTATCTCTTCCATCTGAATCTGAGTCTATCTCATGGCACCTTTTTGAATGAAATTCTTTAAGACACTGACTCTCTCTAAGATCAGGCTCATTTTGATTCTATATAATCTTCAGAGCTAGATGATCCCTCTATATGTGATGATTTCCTCTAAAGTCTCCTATGAATGGTCCTAGGGAAGCTTCTCTTCCATACTAGATCATGAGTGTTGAATCCCTATGAACTTTATCTCCTTCAGAGCTGGTACTTGGTGGGGCCGCCTGCCTCACCACTAGTGGATCCATACACTTCTCATGATATGGCTCATCAATGCTAGATATCTATATATTTTCATCCTACAAAGTGTCACGGGACCATGTTGCCTTCTTCGGTACATGGATGTATACGGTCATGTATACAACTTCTTATCTAGATAGTTCTCCCCATGTCTCAAACTAGAGACCATCTAATATTTTGTCTCATGCAACCGTCACTATAGCTTCCCTCAAAGTTATCACTTGTGACCTGCCGAGAACAAGGACAAAAAAAGGGAAAACATTAGACAAGAATAATACTCTTATAATAATACAAACATGAATGAGAATAGTAATCACAGTAGCTCCTTCTCATAGCTATTGCTTGTGACCTGCGTGGAACAAGAGCCAAAAATAAAAATACAATAATCATTTATATTAATAGTACTCACATGCTTCCAAGTATTTAGTGTATCTAGCAGTAATAGAACTTTTCAAGGTTTGTTGTCACAACTAGTAATGTATCAATTATTAAACTTGATATGTGCAAATTGGAAACTTATTAATTTAATCAATCAAACCTAGAACCTAGATTTGTATCTTCAAGAACGAGTGTTGTTTATTTTCTTCCAAGTCTCCTTCACTCAAGATGACAAGTATTCTCTTCAACTTGTCCCTTGTACTAAGACAATATGCTTTCTTGAAAGAAATCTAAGTTAGAGAATATAATGCAAATAAACTCTAAAATCTCAACCTTAATCTCTAATACTTTGACTAAAGTTACTTTCTAAATTTAACTTTGAACAGAGGTTAGTATGATAATAATAACTTCAATAGATCAAAATACAACTAGATGTTCATAAGATCACAATAATTCCATACCATCTAGAGGCATATGAAAACAATAAAACCTTGAGTGTGTTGTTCCTTTGAATGTGTTGGATTTGAGATCCCTCTCCTGCAATCACACTCAAAATAGTGATACAGTTTAAACATATATAAGTACATACCTCTGACAACATCAACATGTAGTGGCACCATCCGACATTAGCAGCACTAAAAGACTAACCTTTAAAACTTCAAATGTTCTCCAACCTGTAATCTAAAGGTAGTTTGAGATGCACTAGGGTAAGGCACACTAGCACAACCAAAAATTAGTCCCAACACTTCATAGAAAATTTCATTACAAATGGTGCTACAAATGGCACTGTAACTCGGGTTGCAACTGGAACTACAACTGGTGTTGCAATTGGAGTTGTAACTAGTGTTGCAACTAGCACTAAGTAACTAGTACTACAATTGCAAATAGCACTGCAGACCTAGGGTTTTATGAGGAAACCCTGATTTCTCAACTTCAGAAATTTGCAAATATGATCCAAGGAAGAGATGCACCCTACTTAGGCGACCTTCTTAGTGAGTTTAGTAAGTGCTCAATGAGCTTGACAATGGGGTAAAATGAGGATCTTCCTTCCAGCAGTTAGACTGTTACGAAGGGAACCAACTCTGATACCATGTTGAAATTTTGGTATGCTCGTTTAACCATAGATAATGTCACATCATTGTCACCCAACCATGGGAATTCACATATGCCACCCCCAATCACACTAACCTTTACTTAGAATAATATCGGCAAGCCTACTCCAGAACCAATAGATAAACCCTAGCTCCTAACTACAGCAACAACTCAAGGCACAAAGAGAGCTCCTTCCCCAAGGGTAGCACACAAGAGAGAGAGTCTCCATATCCATAAAACCATTACCATACACAACTATAGCAGTTGCACCTGCACTACTCTCTCAAACTTTCTCCATACTTAGCAAGATTATAAAAAAGAGTTTCACCAAGAACCATCAAGAGAATCACCAAGAATATCACTTGATAGCGCTAGAGAGAGACCAAGACCAAGACATGACCATACACCCTTATTCCTCCTTGCAACTACAACTCTCCATAATACTTGTGCTCTAACTCAGTATCCAAATGAGATAAAACATCCTCTATTTATATTAATTTGTCCAGTAACTTTTTTGGTTAGGGAGACCTCACTTTTTGGTAATTATATTTTCCATTTATCTTTTTCATGTGGAGCCGACTTGTCTTTCTGGAAGATAATATTCTGATATTATTTATTCTGCTAGGTCAACTTCTTCTAGAGTTTCCACGCCTATGTTCAATGGTTCACTTGCTTCTGGAATATTCTATTGTAATTCATAGGTTACACATGGAGGTTAATACCTCTCGCATCTACCAAAACATCAATATAACCTTCACCAAGAAATTCCTTACGTGGTTTCCCATGACAAAATAAACACGTTTAGGAGGATTATGAGAGATTATGCTCGAAAAATCAAAGCATTTCCATTATATTTGTTTCTTCCCCGCCAAAAAAAAGAAAGCAACAAGACCGGTTGTTGATACCCCAGATCACACTTTTGTCCATACAGATGAAGATCTACTATATTTTTCTCTGAATTAAATCGACTAGCCTCTCAGTTTTATTCATGAAACTCATATCGTTACCCCACCAGCAAGTACACATTCTAATCCTGATAATTTTGAATCTGAAGAAGTTGGTTTTAACTTAGAAGACTCATATAATGATTCTGATGATATGGAAAACAACAATGAAGAAGTCCTTGAAGGTTACATCATTTTCCTGGACACCTGAAGAAACTTCTCCCCAAATTTGATCCTGAAACCTCTGGGTTACCTGAAGACCACATTAAGAAGTTCATATTTGCAATAATATTAATGAATGTCCAACATGAAGACGTAGTATGTACATTGTTCCTTTATACCTTCAAGAACTCAAACTCAGCATGGTATCTTAACCTCCTGGTTGGTTCCATCAATAGTTGGACAAATTTTCAGAAGGACTTTATGGATAAATTTCTTAGAGAAACAACCACTGGAGATTTGAAGGTTGAGCTTTTCACTACCACCATGGGACCCAAAGAAAAGGTCAAATATTTTAATCAAATATTTACAACCATGCTCAAAAAATTTCAACCTGATGCTAAACCTGCCCAAGAACTGCAGATTGAGGTATATGCTAACTTGTTACCAACATCTATCTCTATGTTCATAAAAAAGGTCGCTAAACTTACTCTTGCTGAGAATTTTGAGGAAGCCAAAATTATTGACTTCCAAATGAAAGGTTGTAAGGAAATTCAAATATCCTTAGCTATAAAGGAAATGCAACAGCCATCTAGAAGAGGACTTTTTTTGACATGGCCATCAGGTAAACAAACAGAATGAAACACTGATAAAGGAAATGCATACATCGAAAGTCTACAAATAATGGTTAAGAAACTATCCAACGAAATTGTGGACATGAAGAGGAACACGAGGGAAGGTACATCAATCCCTAGACCTTAGAAACATTTTTTTAGAGAACACTTATTGTTTAAGGCCATAGAACCTCCACCTTCTAACTTAAACATAGATTTAGGAGAAGTGGCCTCTGATTCTTATTGTAATTATCATGAAGAACAACATTAAAAAAAACACTGCCCTTAATGGGTTAATGCCATGAACTTGTTGGCCAATCGTTTCTTGGATGGTTGTGCTCTAATTGAACAACCAGATGATCAGACATCAAATACTACAAATAATGAGGTTAGTGAGACACCTAAGAAAATAGTTATGGTTTTGTGAGATGTCATCCATACGTCAACTTTTAACACTCCTACAGAAGAAGAAGAAGAATCACCAGAAGTTTTGGTGGTTCAAACTAGGAGCAAGGGAGCCTTCGTGCCAAATCAACCTGTTATAACACAAGCTCCTAAGAGACCTAAGAAAAACACCTCCTCGGATCAAACAACCTCACCACTTAATCTTGCCCCAAATTTCCAAACTCACAAAACAACAAAACTATAATATAACGTGGTAGAAGACCTAAAGAAGTTGAAAGCCAATATTTTTTTCATCGACTTATGCAGAATTCCTCAACAAAAGGATCTATTGTTACAGGCTTTGAAGGAGGATGAAAAGCTTATGGTAAATCCAAATCCAAATCCAAGCTCGAGGAAAGGAAAATCTGGAGAAATCAGAAAGCACAACTTAAACATGGTGTCTACTGATAAGAAACCTCGGTCAATTGTCCCACCGTTTTTGTTAACATTTGAAATTTATAATAGAAATTTGCACAGTCACTTAGTTGATTATGGTTCTTCCTCAAACATCATGCCTCTATCAGTATGCAATACGATGAATGCTACTCTTACCAAAAGTGACACACATATTATTCCACTAGACATAACTAAAGTTAAGGTGATTGGGGAACTGAAATATGTTATGATCCAACTTGCCTCTAACCCAAAATTCCACCAGTTCATAGAAATCATAATTGTATACATTCCAGAAGCCTACGAGATGTTGTTAAGTAGGGATTGGTCCAAAAAATTACATATATTTCAATACGGATTGGTCCCACTTCTGGTTACCATTGAAGGGAAACCCTAACATGATCAGGATCAACCAAGAAAAATATTTGAAGCATATTGTCACTGAACTGGAAGCTCCTAACGAACCTTATTCTTTAGAATTCTCGGTCTTAGGAAATTGTTCATATGATTTTGAATTTGGTAATTTCTCACCGTGCATGTCCAAGGTAATATTCTCATAGAAGTCATAGTTTCCACTTCATTCCAACTCCGAAATAATCGAGCAATATAATAAACTTGAACAGAATCTTCACACTCATACTGTCAAAGATGAGAACAAAATTCCAAAGGTAGACTTGGAAAAAAGGTTATTGTTGACGGTCATGTATGACACACCGTCAATGAGAAGGGAAGATACAGACCGAGTTTGTCTATTTACCCCAAGTTTTTTGGAAGAATCTACCCTGACGGGTTTTATGGCTCCGTTAGACAACTAGGATTCTAATAAATTTACAAGATATAGAACTAACTAAATGTACAATCCTATCAATCAACACATTAATACAATTACTCAACTTATAGTAATATTATATACAGTAGATACTTGTTAAGGACTGGGGTTCAAGCTGGTGCGAGCGTTAGGGTTTGAGCTGGTAGGTGCAGAGAGTTTCATGGCGGCGCCAGGGGGCAGGAAGCCCGCCCCCCCTCCTTCGAGCTCGGTCGAAGATGCCTTTCACAGGCTCCTCCACAGTCAAGGGAAGAAGACAAACCCCCCCCGAAATTCCAAAATTTCTCAAGAAACTCGATGAAATCCCCGAAATTGTCTTACCCGAAGAGAATCCAATGAAAATCGCAGTGGCGTTAGCTCAAAGAGGACTAGTGGATCAGTTTATGGTTCTGTGGCCATCTACCAGGACTATGGATGATTGGATCCAACGAAACTGGAGACCGAATCTAGCACATGGAGTAACCTGCTACCCAGTCGAAAGAGGGTTCTTCGTTTTTGAGTTCATCTCTGAAGAAGACCGAGACTTAGTATTCAGGAACGGTCCCTACTTTATGGGGACGCAAGGGATTTATTTGAACAAATGGACCCCCGATTTTGACCCGTTGGTGGACACGCCTAAGGAAGTGTCGGTGTGGGTCAGACTGCCAAACCTTCCTATGCACTGCTGGGATTTTGAATCATTGCAAAGGATAGGGAACGTAGTTGGTAGATTCATAGATAAAGATGACAATAAAGGCTAGTATACCTGCACCAGAATCTGTGTGGAAGTCGATTTGGAGGCGTGACTTCCAGAAGCTGTCAAGTTAACTTTCGGATCCTGGACTCATTATCAGAAACTTGATTACGAGCACCTTCCATTCAAGTGCAGAAACTGTCAGGAGCATGGACACTTCCAAAGAAACTGCCCCAAATCACAAGTCAATGGGACAGAGGACTCAGAAGGCTGGTAAAGGGTGAAGAGAGGGAAAAATTCGCATAATGCTAAAAATAGAAATAAGATGAACCAGGAGCCGCCAAAAGAGGGAAATCTAAGAAAAAATGCCCAAGAAACCCCAAAAGGACAAGAAACCCCCACAAACAATCCAAATGAAGAAGGAAACCAACCGCCCTTGGCCCCAGTTGATCCTACCCCAGGCGCCAAGAGTATCAGTGTGAGCAAGGAGAATATCAGCCTGAATACCAATACAGATGCCGAAACCCTAGAAGAGGAGGACACTAAAGCAAGCAGCCCAAAAGGAACTCCTGACCATCCAAAGAGGGGCAGGAAGACAAAGAAGAAAAGAAGAGAAGAGTAGTCTTATAAGGAAGTAACTCAGGGCACACAGTATACAATCCTATAAATGGTGAACACCAGATTGGGGGCGAAACATAGAAAGACACCGAAAGGTGGCCCCCCTCCACATCCAAGTAAATAATGCAATTTGTCTCCTGGAATTGCAGAGGACTGGGAAGCAAACTAAAAGAGGAATCCTTGAGGGACTTAGTAAGGCTAGTAAGACCTGAAGTCCTCCTAATCCAGGAGACGAAATTGGAGGAGGAAGAACTCCTCCAA
>JASDQU010012102.1:250272-261041 GCA_032191745.1 Picea mariana | reverse complement strand
AGTTTGTCGGAATCGAATGCATGACCTATCCACCGGGATAAGGGTTTGATAGGGATGGCCTAGCCAACCCACCTGCCTTTGTACATTGTTAACTATATGTACAAACTTAAATTTAATTTTGGTTGGTGGTCGTTCGAATAGAGGTTTGGGTTGGCGCCTAGCCTCAGCCCTCAGCGTACCCATCGGACCTTACCACGAGACTGCGGGTGTATGTGCTTGTTGCTAGCACAGATAAGGATAAAAAATTATATCATGGTCCTATTATATGCTATATGACCTGAGGTTTGTTTCCTGGCGCAGAGGACTAGGGACAACCCACGGTTTCGGGACACCTTTCACATATGATTGGGCTTTAATGTAGTGGCGCGGATGGATAAGAGACTAGACCCTGATCACGGGTGGCTCCACATGACTCAGTTCTATTTGTATGGTTGCTAGCATAGGGGTTGGGACACGGTCCTATCACTCGTTTCCATGTGACCAATGTTTTCGAGGTAAGGGCCAGTGCACAGCCCCTAGGGAGTTGGTGTTTGGCCATATGAGTCCAATGTGACCTTGTATTAGGAGAGTGTGCCCAGGAAAAGGAGATTATCCCTATAATATTGCAAAGTGGGTTTTATACTTTGGTATTTTGATTTTTTTATTGATTTTCTCCACGGATTTGGGAGATTTTTCCCATTATTGGGAGATATTGGGCCCTTTTTGATGCCAGATCTTGGGGGGGAGTTGGGAGATGGTTACCAACTTCGGGCCTATATAAACCAAGCCTTCTTGAGGCCATGGGGATATTAGTGGTGGTTCATAATAGGTTTATGATGCTGGATTGTTGAGCCAAAAGCCAATGTCATGTAGGGAAGCTATTGAGGAGCGCACCTTTGCGGGCCATTTCTGAGAGCCTTGTTCATCCGATTCAGATGTAGTTTCTTTTGATGGGTTCATGAGATTTGGTAGAACATGACCAGCTCATTTTTGTAACATTTTGGCACTATAACGATGTACTAGTAAATCTTTGAATAAAATTAAGAAAATCCCACTGAGACAAGGCCTACAAACGTAGGCGAGATTGTTGAACTTCATTATCACATTTGTGTTATGGTTTGTTGTTGTTTATTGCTTTATTTCAGATCTACACATGTTTATATGGTTGTGTTAACTTCTCTTATCTTCTTTCTCTTTCTGTAAGCTTCCTTAATTGGTTAATCAACACATGCATAGTAACTCAACCATAGTCGTGTAAAAGATCATTTCAGATCAAGTGGTATCAAAGCTAGTTGACATTTGGATTTGAGTTTTGCATGTTAAACATGAAAGAGCTCATCTCAAGGGAGAAAATGGCATCTATAGGAGGACTTTCTCAAGATGAGAAGGAGTTCAGAAATTCAGTGTTTTCCATGGCCAAGATGGTGAAAGTGTTGTATGAAGAATACTTGGAATGAAAGAGCTTGGTTCAAGTGAAAGATTCAAAGAACAACAAAGGAAAATAAGGATTGAGGGAAGTTTCTACATCTGTTTCAGAAAATGTCTCTGAGGTATGCAGTAAAGGTCATTCATCAAATTTTCCTTGCTCCCATCAAGATGGTTTTGGTGCATTTGAAAAACAAACAAAAGGTGTAGGTTTGATAATACTAACCAAGATGGGTTATGAATAAGGAAAGGGCCTTGGAATTGAGGGCCAAGGTATATTTAATCCTATTGAGGTTTTGGAAAGGCCTTGATACTTAGGATTGGGATATGGCGAAGTGGAACTTGGAGCATCCTCCAAGATTGATTCCAAAACTTCAAAAGCAAGTAATGCTTCATATGGCCAGCTTAAGTCATTGCAGGAACACTTCACAAAAGGTAATGGCACATCACTTCAGGATTGTGGTAGTGAATTCAAGTCATCTCCAAAGAAAAGTGAAGATCAGCATGGAAGTTATAATGGTCATGTTTTTACCAATTCTCTTTTTTATTATAAATAACATAATCAAGTAATCTGAAACTTGTGGAATAATTATCCATGTACTTATTGTCAGACACCCAAGAATTGTGTTGCCAAGTGTTGGAAGAGACAAACTTTGTACAGGAAACCTATATCAACTAGGAAGGAAACACGACATAAAGAATCAACTCCACAATGGAAGAAAGAGAAGGGTAAATAGGTCTGGATGCCAAAAACAAAGTGCACTTTTTGCAACAAGGGTGGACATCAAAAGGCTAGTTGTTGGAAGCTTAATCTGGAGCTTCATCCAAGGAAGGAAAAAAGGATTTCCCATGTACTTGTGAAGGAGAAAAGATTACCAATGAAGCAAGAGAAACACCATGAAGGAAAGAAACCATCCACTTGGTTTTTCCAAAAGTGGTTGTCACAACTTCATTGTATTTTGCTTCCATTAATGTAATCACACATGCTGAAATGATGACTTGTTATAACATCATTTTTGTAAAACATTGTGTTTTTATTTCGTCCTTATGAGTATGTATTAGTCAAAATCCATTTTTGTAACCTTTTGGGGACCAAAAGGTCCTTTAGTGCGAAGGTGTGATCCAGATTCAGATCCAGGAGCTTGATGGGGCAGATCCAGGAGCTTGATGGGGCTCAGAAAGGCCTAAAAATAGATGTTCTTGGAATGGATTCAAAATGTACGTGTGTGTATACCTCATCGATACGAACCCAACGCAACTTGAACAGGATCAAACAGACGTTGTATGCTTCTGATTACATGTTCTGTTCATTTTTCCAAACAAGCAAAATAATGTTGATTGTAAAGTCTGTATAGTGCCACGTGGCAGCTAACTGTATAGGTCGTACGGTCATACAGTTGATGTGGACCAACCAAGAAGTGACATGTGTCACCACTGGAAGTGTGACACATGGCACACTCGTACAGTTTCCACATGGCCCTATCGTATGGTGACACATGACAAGGTACAACTATGACAGGGAAGACAGGTGGCAGGTACGATGCTGACACATGGGTGAATCGTTGACTGACACATGGCATCGTAAATCAGTGAATGGAGGGGTTCCATGTTGCCCAGACATGGGCTTCCATGTGGCACCCATGGGTTGGTTGTTTGGTTCTTGAAAAATTGTATGGAGTTTGTCTGAATCGAATGCACGACCTATCCACCAGGCTAAGGGTTTGGCAGGGTTGGGCTAGCTAACTCGCCCTCCTTTGTACATTGTTAACTATATGTACAAACTTAAATTTAAGTTTGATTGGTGGTTGTTTGTGCGTAGGTTTGGGATGGGGCCTAGCCCCAACCCTCGGCATACCCATGGGACCTTACCACAAGACTGCAGGTGTATGTGCTCGTTGCAGTGCAGATAAGAATCAAACCTCTGATATCGGTCCTATTATATGTTATATGACCCAGGGTTTTTTTCCTGGCATGGAGGACTAGGGACAACCCATGGTTTCAGGACACCTTTCACATATGACCGAGCTTTAATGCAGTGGCGCGGATGGATAAGAGCCTAGCCCCTGGTCGCGGGCGGCTCCACATGACTTGGTGCTATTTTTTTGGTTGTTAGCATAGGGGTTGGGACACAATCTTATCACTCATTTCCATGTGACCAATGTTTTTAGGGTAAGGGCCAGTGCGCAACCCCTAGGGGGCTAGCGCTTGGCCATATGAAGCCAATGTGACCCTGTATTAGGAGCATGCGCCTAGGAAAAGGGGCTTATCCTTATAATATTGCAAAGTGGGTTTTCTACTTTGGTATTTTGATTTTTTTATTGATTTTCTCCACAGATTTGGGGGATTTTTCCCATTATTGGGAGATATTGGGCCCTTTTTGAGGCCAAATCTTGGGGGGAAGTTGGGATATGGTTACCGAATTCAAGCCTATATAAACCAAGAATTCATGAGTCCATGGGGAGATTAGTGGTGGTTCAGAACAAGTTTACTATGTTGGATTGTTGAGCCAAAATCCAATGTCATGCAGGGAAGATATTGAGGAGTGCACCTTTGCGGGCCATTTCTGGGAGCCTCGTTCATCTGATTTGGGTGTCGTTGATTTTGATGGGTTCATGAGATCTATTAGAACATGACCAACTCATTGTTGTAACCTTTTGGCACTATCATGATGTACTTATAAGTCTTATAACATAAATAAGCAAAGCCCACTGAGACAAGGCCCGGAGATGTAGGCGAGATTGTCGAACTCTGTTATCACATTTGTGTTATGGTTTTTTGTTGTTTATTGCTTCATTTCAGATCTGCACATGTTTATATGGTTGTGATAACTTCTTTTATCTTCTTCCTCTTTCTTTAAGCTTCCTTAATTGGTTAATAAACACATGCATAATAACTCAACCATAGTCATGTAAAAGATCATTTCGGATCATTTACACACAATTCCCACACATTAAAGTGCATCCAGCTCTCTATAATTGTTTATAAAAAATTTAGAAACTTCATGATAACGAGAGAGTGGAGTGATACGGAATATTTTACAGCCAGACAATCATAGGATTGATTATTAATATTTGTTTTTGTTCTTGGAGAATTGATAATTTTCATCATAATTTGGAAATTTAGATTTCAATTAAGAAATCATCTCAAGGATGGGGAAGCGCTTTGAGTTGATCTCATTAGAAATGGGACAGCGTAATAAGTTTTAAAGATAATCGTATTTCCCTGAGACTTCAACAAAAAACCAGTAACAATGATTTGGCAAAGACTTATCATAAATTTCTTATATATATTATTGATCTAAGTTTAGAACTTAATGTGCAGATGCATTGAATTGTTTCAACTGTTGCTAGTGAAAGATATGATTCATCTCAATAATGAATTGTGATTCTGAAATAATTATTAAGGAAACAGACAAATCGTCAGAAAGAAGATGGAAAACAAAAGAAAAACGAAAGATAGAGATATTTACAGGGGGGTAAGTCTGATTTTCTCAGGTGAAGTATTTCTTGAGAGATTGGACATTCACTGGAAAAGTGTCTGGTTGTCCTTCTAAGTTGTGCAAACGAAAAGAACTAGGACCCAATTTCTCTGAAATGACAGAAGGCCCCAGCCATAGGTTTTGAAACTTAGTATGTTCTCCTTTATTCTCATGTGCTTTGTCCCATTTGAGGACCAAGTCCCCTACATTAAAATTTCTTTCTGAGGACGAACTTGTATCAAACCATATTTTAACAATTTGTTGATGTTGATCTAATTTGTGTTTTGCTTGTGTCCTTACTTCTTCCTATTTTAGTAAAGCGTTTATCCGATTCTCTAAAGGGGGACATTCCTCCTCCTGAACTTTCTACGATAATTACAGAGAAGGGAGCAAGACATGTGGAGGAAGGATGGCTTCTCTTTCGTAAACGAGGAAGAAAGGAGAATTACCGATGGAAGTTTTGGAGTGACTCTATCATTCCAAAGTGCCTTGTACAATGCATTGTGCCAATTTTTATTATTTTTTGACACTGCTCTTTTTATTATTTTGATCAATTTTTTTTTTTTGACTCGGCCAAACCATTTCCTTAGGGGTAATAGCTAGCAGAGTATTTTATCTTAATCCATTTTTCTAAAGAAAAGACATTCATATCCAGGGAATAAAAATAAGAAGCATTGTCGAAAACTAAACACTCAGGTATTCCAAAACGAGTGATAATATGAGAGTTTAAAAATGAAACTATCTGAATTGTGTTTACTACGTTTAATGGTAAAGCCTTACACCACCTCGTAAAATAATTTGTTGCCATAAGAACATACTTGTGTTTTTGTGAGGAAGGTGGATTAATTGGTCCTATAATATCTAGGCCCCATTGCTGAAATGGTGTGTCTATTGTAACAGGTTGTAAAGGGAAAGCAACCTTCTTAACCCGTCCCGTGGCCTTTTGACAGATTATACATTTGTGGGCCAAAGTGTGAGCATCCTTAAATAAGGTGGGACAATAGTATCCATCCCTAAGTACTTTGTGGGCAGTTGTATCTCCACCAAAATGACCCCTGGCATCGCCGGAATGCAATTCATCTAACACCTTTTCGGATTCTTCGTTTTCTAGGCAATGCAGAAAAACACTGTCAAAATTATTTCGAAACAATATATCATTAAGTAATTGAAAAGATGTATATCTAAGCCTCAATTCTCTTATTTTTCTTGTATCAAGTTTACGAGGAGCAGTTTTGTGATGCAAATAAAATCTGATATCATCATACCATGAATTAGACACAGTTTGTGTACAGTTGATTTGTGTTTCGTTATGCAAATTTGCAGGTAATATTGTTATTTGATTTTCTTATTTTTCAACTGAATCTGCTACCAATTTGCAAAGGCCTTGACCTCTAACAATTTGTGAAGGTAATATTTAGAGAGCATACTCCTGAAGGGATGTCATCCAATTTTCCCTTTTCTCCCCTAGCTCCTTCTGCACTAATATATTTCTTACAGCAGGGTAAGGAACAACCACTTTTATCCTGGATTTCAAAAGGTAAGATCTGAAATGTTTAATTGCTTTGAAAACAACATATGCATGTTGATCTACTGTGGGGTAGTTTAATTCTTCTCCTTTAATGGAGGAGCTCATAAATGAAATAGGTATCTCATTGTTTTCAACATTTTTCTATGTGAGCACAGCAGCATAAGATCTATTGGATGCAAAAGTATACAATGGGAAATCCTGGGAGAAATCAAGACTCATCAAGGAGGGAGCTTCAGCTATATATTTTCTAATAGAATTAAAGTCTTGATTCTCTTGTGATCCCCATTTGTATAGAACATCCTTTTTTATTAGGTTTTGTAGAGGTCTAACCATATCAGAAAAACTCAAAACAAATCATCTGAAAAAAATTATTTTACCTAGAAAGGATTGCATTGCCTTTTTGGAAGAAGGTGGAGGAAGGTTGGAAATGGCTTGGGTTCATTCAAAGTCAATTATCATTCCATATTTAGAGACTATAAATCCAAACATTTTTCCTTGTTCTACTGCAAATACTGATTTCTTAGGATTGAGTGAAATACCAAACTTGTGACATCGTTCTAACACAGCCCTAAGATGAGACATGTGATCTTTCTTGTTCTTCGAAAAGATAGAGACATCATCCAGGTAGACAACAATTGACTGATTGATAAGGCCATGAAAATAAATGTCCATTGCCCTCTAGAAGGTGGCCCCAGCATTAATCAATCCAAAAGGCATTTTTGTAGAGGCGTAAGTGCCCCATGGGGTACAAAAAGTGGTTTTCAACTGATCTGATGGAGACATAAGGACCTAGTTATACCCTGAGAAACCATCTAATAAGGATAGCCTCTCAGAACCAGATACTTGTTGCAAAATTGGTTCCATTATAGGAACAGGATAATTGTATTTATCAAAGGCTCGGTTCAAATTACGAAAGTCGACACAAAGTCGAATTTCCCCATTTTTCTTTCTTACCGGGACTAAGTTGGATACCCATTGAGTATGCCAGACTGGAAAAAAGATCTTGGAAGTGATTAATTTATTTATTTCTTTTTTTACTGTGGGTTCTAATTTAGGATGCATTTTCAAAGTTTTTGCTGAAAAGGTTGGGTTTGGGGATTCATGGGAATTACATGTTGTATTATGTTTGGATCAAAAGTTTTCAGATCATCATATGTCCAAGGAAACACATATTTGAATTCTTTGAACAATTTTATGAATGCATATTTCTCTTGTTCAGAACACCCTTTGCCTAGATTGATATTTTGAGGATTATCTTGCGTTCCTAAATTTATAGGTTCATACAGTAATGAGGAACTATTCATTTTGCAATTAACTACCCCCCTAAACTTGTCATGTAAATCATAAAATTTATCTAATCTAACAATAGATTTAGGGATAGAGTTTACCATCTCAGATGATATCTCCGCGGAAGAAGGGTTGGATATTACCATGAAATCTCGAAGGTTTTCATTGTGGGTTCTTTCCTCGATTACTGCATCTTGGAAAGTGTCCTCCATATGCAGAAAATTTATGATTTGTTGATCATCATCAAACACTCGCCAACTGGTGATGTTGTCGAGAATCGATGGCATAAATAAAAATTCAACTGAAAATGTGTTAGGAGAAACACCCTTAGTAGGTAATAATTTTGAAGCAACATTAGCGAATAAATCAACTTCTAAATTACTTGACCTAGAAATGGAACTTATGTTGAAAGCGATAAATTTACGTATTAAGCTCCATACCTCAGTTTGGTATTTTTTTAGATGAGGTGATGAACAATGAATAAAAAATTTTACCTTCCTGACTACGATTTCAGAGTCGTCGAATACTTCCAAGTTTTGCATGTCAAGATCTAATGCCTTATTTAGTCCCTGCAGGAGTACTTCATATTCTGTCGTTTTGTTAGTGCATTCAAATTCTAATCGACAAGCAATAAATGTTTTATTACCTTTGGGTTCGATCGGTACACAACCAGTGCCTGCCCCTTCCCGGGATTTAGATCCATCAAAGTATAATGACCAAATTTCTTCTTCATCAGCAACGTTCAGTTTACTTTTTAGAGTTGTCATCTGAGTATAGGTCGGTATTTCAGATTTTTGCACTGGGTCGATGATAGAGGATATTTTATTCATGAAATTTTCAAAAAAAGTATTCATTCCATGTGCCTCAATTGTATTTACAACAGTAGTAAAAGGCTCATTGGGATCGTTTAAATCTGTAACAGTGTACTTGAGGCAAATTCTATGTTTATTCTTATCTTGTTAGGTTGGCCATTATCTGGCAGCCAGAGATGAGACCAATCCGTAGAAAAATAACCATGTAACTACTCTGACCAATCTCTACTAAAAAATAAGCCATAAACTTCTGGAATATCAACAACAATTATATCAATTACTTGGTGGACCTTTGGGTTAGATAAAAACCTTATCAATACATTCTTAAGTTCACCAATGACCTTGACATTAGTTCGGTCTAGCTAAATGATATTTAAATCAAAATTTTTGACTTCAGCATAAATTTTCTGACACACAGATAGAGGCATTACATTTGAGAAGGCGCCATAATCGACCATGCAGTTATGTACATTTCTATTGAAAATTTTGAAAGTTAACAAGAAAGGCGGTACATTTTTTCGTGATGAGACAATAGAATTATGCTGATTTTTTATGGTTGTACCTGAAATACTCTTATCTAAATTTCCTACAGTTTTCTCTGATATGTCCCTTTTATCCTGATTTTTAGATGATTTTTTACCAGAGACATCTTTTGTTTTATTTAGTTCATTTTCTGTTGATTTTCTACTCATAGGGTCATTCTTTTTATTATCCTCAGCTATACTTTGGAGCATTTTCTATAGGATAAGCGAGAATTTAAGTAATTCAAAAACTGATATATTCGCCCTTAGATTTTTAATATCTTCAACCAAATCATATTCAAAAACTTGGGCAGAAAGGTTTTTTTTTGTTTCAATTTGTTTTGGTTGTTTGGATACCATATTCCTACTTATTTCAGGTGGAAGTTTGTTTTGTACCTTACTTCGACTATTATAAGGATGGATAGTCTAAAAATTTGCTTCAAAGATCCCGTCTGACAAATGTTCGAAGACGGGAAGAGATGCGTCCTCCTCATCAGGTGTTTCTTCTTCACTTGTGTTGTCTTGATTTTCAGGAGGTACAAAAACAATGTTATCATGTGCTTCTAGTATTACTTGTAAAGCATATTGTAGTCCTTCAAAGTTCAGACCTTCTATGGTCGGGTTTGGGTGGCCTAGAGGAAAATGTTTCCTGAAAGGTGGTCTAAAACTTCCTTTACTTGTAGATGCTTCTTCAACAGATATTTTTAAATCTACGACCTGATTGGATAATTTCTGGAAAGTTTTGTGCAAACTTTCCAAGTCGAGAGTCTCTTGTTGATTTTTACTTTGAGGAGGTCTAGTGAGAATTTCTATTTTCTTTTTAGAAGAGGAGGTTGTTTCAGCCTCAACATTTAAATTATCTCTTAAACTCAGAATGTCCTTCTCGATAAGGACCGCCTCCTCAAAGGCTTCTAGTAATGTGTTCTTTTTGGACCTTTTAACCCATATAGCTATATTTTTATGCAGGCCCTTAGTATAGTACGCAACATTCAAGTTTTTCGCAGGCATCGAATCTATAGGGATTTTATTTTTTAGCGTGAGGAACCTCTGGTTGAAATCTTTAAATTTTTCTTTAAGGTTCATTTTCATTATAGAAATCTCTATTACCAGAACTTTTAGAGATTTATCATCTCCAAATTTTTCTAGGAAACAAGTTTCAAACTTATCCCAAGAAACGATGGTTTGGGGTTGTTGCACAAAGTACCAGGTTGAAGAATTTCTCTCAAAAATGTAAGGGAATAACCTACACAAAAAATATTTGTGTTCGACACTATAGAGCCTAGCATCTAACATGAATTTCTTGATATGATCCTCAGTTGATTGCTTCGAATCTGGGTCGAATTTGGGTAGCCACTTTTTGGGATGTTTGGGTAACGGGTGTCGGGGTCCAGGTACTGCCACGACATCTTAATTGAGACAAGGTCTAGCGGGATTATGTAGGTTATCCATGGAATTTGGTGGAGATGAAGGCTAAGATTGTTCAAATGAAGAACTGCTTTCATCTGAGGATTCCTCTCTCGAAGAGGGTGGGGAAGAACCAGGTGGTGATTGTGGGAGACCGGATCCCCCAACACCTAGGATCAATGCTTCAGAAGGATTGGTGATATTACCACCTAATGTGCTATCGGGAAAACCAGTGTCTTGAGGTTGTTCTTGTAGATTGGAGAAATCAAGGGGTTGATTCAGTTGTCTACCAGGCTGTTTGATTCAGGACAAAGCACTTTGAGTTCTCAAAATCG
>JASDQU010012102.1:183684-237976 GCA_032191745.1 Picea mariana | reverse complement strand
GGTAAGTTTTTAATCTCGTTGATCGTCGATAGCGCGTCAACGTCAACAAACCAAGATCAAGAAACTATGTTTTAGCACATAGGTTCGGTTCCCTTTGATCACCAACCGACCAACGGCATCAGCGAACTATAGACCAAGATATGTACTTTCGCATGCTACCACCCTTGTTGATGACCGATCATAGCATAGCTAGCTGCGATCCGGGCTATCCATGTTCATTATTTCAACCTTCACGGTTGATTTGAATAGTCCATTGCAAAAATTTGATCTGCACACCTTTCCATGCTCTCAACCTATCCAAAGATGCCACATCTGCATCCTGATAAAATAACCACGAAAAATCACTTGAGCATTTATTTTTTTCATGTCGATATCGTCGACCTAATGTTGGCATAAGTCAATAAAACCTTTAGCAAAAGATATGCATCGTCCCCAATCTTGGACATCGTTGCGCACCAAATCGCTACCATTTGAAATCCCCCATGAACTAACTTAACGTCCATTTTGCATCATCATTTTGTGCAACGCATTAAATCCAAACTATGGCACAGACGACGAAGTAATTAATGGATATTTGCATAATATTTCTTTGTACTCAATGATGACAAACTCGGATGGGACCACTAGGAAATATATATTTGAATGTGATTTGGCAATTGTTTCACCATTGTTTGCATAGAACATTTGAGATTTTTTCTTGTGAAGAGTTCACAACTGACCAAGCTTCCATTCAAAGTTGGGTTGTGTCGTGTGTTGGGCCCTTCAGTTTTGGATTGGAAGCTACGCAAGAAGGACTACATTCCCAATTTTGGTTTAGCACGAGTTGCGCAAGYTGTAGAAGAAGTTGGGCAGCAGAGCAAGGAGAAGTAAGGAAATCGGTTGCGGAAAAAGATAGCGCAATGCCAGCAAGGCAAAAGCAATTGCAATAGAACAAGAAAGCATGCAATCCCAAAGCCAGAAGACCCTACTTAGCTTATATATATGAGATGAATATGATTGTAAATGGGTTCTTCCCTTGTTGTTATGTYCAGGTTGTTGATTCTTCTTCTTSTTGTCTATTGTTGATAAGTTGGATTTTAGTTTTGTAAATGTAATCTRTATACAGTTTTGGGTAAATAGAGCTCTACGACATGGGTCCAGAGCCAGAATTTTATAACAGAGCATTACTTTGTATCTATGAGGTTGTATCTGATAATATCTGAAGATGATATATAAAGAAGGATCCAAAATTTTGAAATATGTTGTGTCATTCTATGTTTATGCTTGTGTGTTGTATATTTATAGTATTTCTTTATGCTTCATAATTTCCAGATGATGTTTCTTTGTATAAAATTCTTTCGCAACTTAAGTAGATTTAGTTCCTGTGTGTGTGAGCTTAGATATGTTATGTATTTAGCTTGTCTTACGCAATATCATGGTGAATATTGAAGGTTCTGTGAACCCTCCTAAGTATTCTCCTTACCTTTCCCTATCCTTTTGTCTTGTTTTTTCTTCGGGTGAGACTTCTTCTCTTCGGAGGAGATGAAAATGCCAGCGCTCTAGACTACACGGTACCTTTTCTTGGTAACCTGAGAAGAACCTTGGTCTGATCAATTCTGCACCGATAAAATGGTTTTGTTGTTGGGACCTGTGTTAAAAGGGAACCTATAGGGAGGATTCTTCCACAGATTCAGAGATCTAATATTCACTAATGGTGGGAGAGAAATTGTGACGCCTTCATATGGAAAGAAGAGAAGCTGAGAAAAAAATATGTTAAAGATACTCAGGAGGTAGTCTTTTACTTAGAAATATCAAGCGACTAGTACGAGATATTTTGGGTTAAGTTCTCGGAATAACTTTTCCACTGGATAGATAGGCTCCAAAAAGATCTAGAGTTCCAAGAATGAGTCAAGAGGACTTGTACTTGGGATACAGAAAATATTGTAGCACTCCATCGATTGGATTGTCCAGTCATGCGAGTGATTGATCTATGGGTCAATACCACATTAGAAGGATACATTATTGGGTTTGTAGCTGAAAATCACCAATATTTTTCATGAGCAGAAGTGGATTTCAAGAAAGACATAAGGGGAAGACTGTTGAGAGAAATCCCCATGTGGATTAACGTTTTCTTGATGGAAGAGGGGATGTTGACTATGTCCCTGACTGAGATGGAAGCGTAAAAATCCTCGCTTGGGGTAGGGTGAGTTTGGGGTGGAGTCATGGCATGAGATAGGGGAGAGGGTTCTTTGACAAATGGGGGAAAAAACATGAAATAGAATCAAGAAACAAGTGAGCCTTGAAAAGAGTCGCCATAATTGAGAAGTGGTGGTGTGGTAAGATAAAGAAAGCAACAAAATAGTCTAAGAAGTTATCGAAAGAAGTCGGACCAGGAGAAGTAGAGGAGAGACAGATGGAAGAGTTACGAAATATAAGAAGACAGTAAAGACTGGCTAGTCAAAGATTAAGTTAGAGAAAAGCACAGAGAGAAAGAATTCCCTATGAGGGTGGACAATAAGGAGAAGGTGTAGAACCAAGGGAGAAGGAATCTGGCATGGATCTTGAAGAGGAAAGAAAATATTCAACCCCGATGCCAGGAAAGATTGTGAATTCGGCTGAAGAAACTGCTCTAGAGGAAGAGAACGAGACCCCCCAGATCAAATAAACCCTCCCTGAAGCCATTGGTGCCAACCTTGAATCACCCATACCCCAAGTGTCTTCTATACAAGTGGTAAATTAAATACTACCTTCTTATGCTAATTTTGTTCCAGTACAATTAGTTAGTCAATCAAACCCGGGAAGTGAGAGTACAAGAAGGATATTGGGATCCCCTGGTAGGTCACAACCAGGACTGTTAGGTTTCATTTTGATAGAAGCAGCAAGATCAGCAATAGTTGGTCGCGTAGGAGGTTCGATTTCTCGATACCCAGAATTATGGGGTAAGGGAGACGACGATGTTGAGAAACATTGGTTCTTGTGTGAAGCAATCTGGAGGTCCATAGGGACTCCAAATGCGAATAATTTGGTTGAGTTCCAGAATACCTTGAGAGGTCATTCTCTTAAATGGTACATGAAGTTTATTGAGCCAAGAGTTCCAGGAATGCAAGGTCTAGCATTCACACTTGACTAGGTAAGGACAAGGTTTATAGAAGAATTTAAGCTATTTCGGTCAGAAAAACAAGCTCTATCTGAGTTGCGCAAGATTCAGCAAAGGGAAGGTGAATCAGCTTGGGAATACAACCAGAATTTTAAAGATTCTATAAGGAGGTTAGTGCATCAAATTAATGAGGAACATAAAAAAGAATGGTATATTCATAGATTTCTACCTCTGACACGGATTGTGTTAACGCAGCAGCGGATAGCCACTTTGATAGATGCCTTGGAACAATCAATGAATATTGAAGCCATGGCAGGATATTTGGGGATCCTGAGAGTGCCCAAAACCCCAGCAAATGCAAATTTGGAAAAACTACAAGGGAAAATATCAACGCTTACAGAAAATATTTAAGAATTAACGATACCTAGACTGGGATGACCATAGGTGTGGTGTACTGGATGTTACACAGAAGGACATCTGGTGAACGAATGTTCACGAATGATGGAATGGGACCTTCTCAAAATCCGATAAGACCCTCACCAGGACCCACGAGAGGAGTTGTGCAAGTATCTGGGAATTTACCATTCCATAACCCCACCCCATACCATGTTTTTCCAGGTATCCAAGCAGCACCAACAATTGAGTATTGCAATATTTGTCAAATCCATGGGCATGGTCCAAGACAATGCCCCATTATTCAGAAGTATTCAACAGTACCAAATATTGTACACTATGTTTTTTGTGCATATACCACACATACTACTAATCAGTGTCGAGTGTTGGATGCACTTGCGGACAGGTTGGATCGAACAGCATTCAGGGTGAATGAAACCCCTCAGGGATCAGGAAGAGGTCGAGGAGGTGGAGTCAGAGGAGACTTAAAAGGAGGAAGAACCGGGGGAAGAGGACCAAACAGATTTTACAACTGTGATGAGCAAGGCCATATGGCTAGAGACTGTCCTCATCTGAGGCAGCCATGGTGCTCTCAGAACTAATTCTAAAATGGGAAGATCGATCATGCCACTAACCTCATCATTTCAAAAATCAAGATATTTATTATAGGACAATTTTCCAACCTTAATATCGTCACTCGAGGAGGGGAAAATACTAGAGTTGATGCTCATCATTTACCTCAGATCCAGAAAGTCACACCTAAAGAAGATAGGTATGATCCTCTGAAATGGAATTTTTTCTTTAAATATGGCATAGAAGTATTTTAGAATATCCCTAGCCCTGAGATGCAAGAGAAACACCCACGGCCTATTGTTTACCCTAATATTGCGCAAGTCCCTGCTTCACCCCCTGCACCGAGAAACCTTCTAGTCACACTAAGACAACCCGAGTAACCACAAAATGTAGTCGACCTTCGGTTTAAGTTATTTTCTAATATTCTTGGGAATGACCAATTAACAAAAAAGTTGCACAATATGCTATACCTATTTTGGGGGAATGAAGAACCCATAGAAGCAAGCATAAGGAATAATATTCCTGAGAAGAGTGCTCAGAGAGTGCAGATAAGGAAAGTATGAACTGGAAAAGAGTTTATACTAGTAGCCCAGCTAGACGAGTTTGATATTAAGGATGTTATGTTATATCTAGGATATGATGTTAACATACTGCCTAAAAATACTTGGGAAGCCTTTAGGAAAACCCCAATTGACATATTCCCCAATCCAGCTAAGAATTGCCAACCAATATTGTATTTTCCCAATAGGAAGACTGGAGAATGTGGAAATAGATGTTGAAGGAGTGAAGACTGTAGTTGATTTTGAGGTGATCGAAATCATGGGGGATAAGGACACTTATCCTACACTACTTGATATTGATTGGGCATATGAGTACTATGCAGTGATCATCCTAAAGAAAGACACTATGACATTTGAGGTAGATGGAATCAAGGTAGTTCAACCCTTGGATCCGTATGTATGCCCCAGATATACGAAACCAACGAATAACAATATGGAGGGAGAATATTTTGATCAGTTGTACACTGTAACAACGGGAACAAGAGAAGATTACATAAATCCTACTACTAATGGATCAGTAAGTTGGAGGAGTATACAATCAGTGGATGAAGATTCAAAACTAGCATTTGACAATTGGCACAAGGATCATACGAAATATTCTCAAGAAGATGCGCAACTATCAAAGAAACTAGATGGGTTGGAACTGAGGTCAGAGAAAACCCAGTATATAATGGTACATCAGGACTTGATAGTTTTCTGCTCAACATGGAAGAAATGGTAGTAGAGGATCAAAGGATCTCAGCACTATATTTATCCTTCCAGGAAACCCCTACCAGATGGTGGGACAATCACAAAGCCTTACTCAAAAATTGGGATGTTGTGAAGAAAGCTATCAATTATAGATTTCAATATAAGGAGCAATGGGAATCAGAGATGCAGGCGGATCTCCAGGTTGTGCAATTGTTCAATGGAGAGTTTGATCCTACAACACATATTGAACAATGTGTGACACAGTGGAAAGCTGTGAAAATACCATCTCGTTTTTGGGTTCAGGTATTTCCCCACTCACTAGGTATAATCCTGAAAGCTTGGTTCATGCATGAAGAAACCAGAAGACATACCAATGACTGGAAAACGTTGGCAGCTCACTTTTACAAGGACTTCTCGTTTACAAGTAAGCACCCTGAGCTTGAAGTAGTCCTGCAAAGAATTAAATAATTCCTTTTTACAGACAATAGTAAACAAAAATCACACCCAGTGATATCTGAAAAGCATAGCTGAGAACTTCAGACTAATCTTCACCTAAACTTGGACAAGAGACCTATAGAATGTTATAAGATTGAGAAGGATTTGGAAAGCCCAGATGATTTAGAAGAATTGAGAAACTTAGCCATTAAATAAATAGAAGGGAACAAAGAAATCCGGAACGTCATACCAAGTCAGACTAATGGATATTATAATCACCCATTGAAGTTGTGCAAATTCAATATAGGGACCACAGAGCAACCTAATATGGCTATGGTGGGAGATTACGAGGATGAACAAGCTAGTCAGGAAATACATAGTTTGTTGAGGGAATATGAGGATTTGTTCCCAAAGACATTTTCAAAGTTAAAAGGGATCAAAAGAGTTATGGGAGAGATAAAAATTGAATTAAAACTAGGATCGAAGCCTGTGAGGAATAGACCATACCTCCTTAACCCCAAGGTGAAAGACAAGGTTAAAAGGGAAATAGACAAGATGTTGGGAGCTGAACTTATCTTTGCAGTGGAAAAAGCAGAATGGGTCAGCCCAATAGTCATCCAGAGCAAGAAAGGTATAGAGGATATTAGGGTCTGTGTAGACTACAGAAGCCTTAACTTTTCTTGCGTGCATGACCCTTTTCCAACACCTTTTACGGATGAGGTGCTAGAACAGGTTGCGAGGAAAGAGTCTTACTTATTTACAGATGGATTTTTGGGGTATCACCAAGTAAGGATTGTTGAGGAGGACAAAAGGAAGACCACATTCATAACACAATGGGGGTCGTTTTCCTATAAGGTGATGCCATTCAGCCTAAAGAACGCCCCTCCAGTTTTCCCTAGGATTGTAATAGTATATTTCTGAGAATTTATTCACAAGTTTATAGAAGTTTATATGGATGATTGGACGGTATGCAGTCTACTCAAAGAACATGTAGCTCTACTACGTCTGATGTTTGATAGATGTAGGGAATTGCAGATATCGTTGAACCTCAGAAAGTGTATCTTTTGTATGCCACGTGGAAATTTTTTAGGCCACATAGTATGCCAAGAGGGATTACTGGTAGACCCAGCCAAAGTTGTGGTCATTGTGAACATGTCGCCACCTACAAGTGATAAGCAGATGCGCTCCACCCTGGGACACACAGGGTACTACCGTAGGTTCATCAGAATATATGAAAATATCACGGCACCTCTGGAAAATATACTAAAGAAGGCCGAAGTGTTCCAATGGACCCCAAAATGTGATAAAGCATTCGAGACCCTAAAGGAGAATCTCAGCACAGCACCTATTCTGATATTTCAAAATTGGGAAAACGAATTGCACGTCCACATAGATGCTTCAGGTATTTCCTTAGGATCTATCTTATCACAACCAGGGGATGGAGCCATGGATCATCCTATCTATTTTGCGAGCAGGAAGTTGTTGCAAGATGAGAGAAACTATACAATGACAGAAAGGGAGGGTTTAGCTATGATTTATGCTTTGCAGAAATTTATACATTATTTGTTACGTTCTCATTTTAATTTCTTCACTAATAATTTTGCATTAAATTATCTAGTTAACAAACCTATGTTGGAAAGGAGAATTTGTAGATGGTTGTTATTGTTTCAGGAATTTTCTTTTGAAGTGATCATTACGCCTGGAATATGTAGCATAGCGCTTGATCACCTATCTAGATTAGAGTCAGGGGAAAGTGGCGGAGCAATTGATGATCAACTCCCAGATGCATACATGTTATGGGTTGAGGCCATACCAGAGTACCTGGAAGACATAGCAGTCTTCTTAAGTACAAGAGCCTACCCAGAAACATATTATGCAACCCAGAAATTCCATATGGTGGTTAGAGCAGCATACTATCAATTGATTGCAGGGAAATTGTGTAAATTGGGACTAGATAGCATCCTCAGAAGATGTGTCTTGGATCACAAAATATAGGATATATTGTGGGAGTGCCACAGTAGAGTTGTCGGAGGTCATGTGGGAGGAAAGGCCACTACGCAGAAATTCCTCCAAGCTGGACTATGGTGGGCCACACTCTTCAAGGATGCAAAGGCATATGCGAGATCATGCGATGTGTGTCAAAGAGTGGGTAAGCCATCATGACCAAGATATGTACTTTCGCATGCTACCACCCTTGTTGATGACTAGCTAGCTGCGATCCGGGCTATCCATGTTCATTATTTCAACCTTCACGGTTGATTTGAATAGTCCATTGAAAAACTTTGTTCTTCACACCTTTCCATGCTCTCAACCTATCCAAAGATGCCACATCTGCATCCTGATAAAATAACCACGAAAAATAACTTGAGCATTTATTTTGTTCATGTCGATATTGTCGACCTAACATTGGCATAAGTCAATAAAACCTTTAGCAAAAGATATGCATCATCCTCGATCTTGGACATCGTTGTGCACCAAATCGCTACCATTTGAAATCCCCCATGAACTAACTTAACGTCCATTTTGCGTCATCATTTTGTGTAGTGCATTAAATCGAAACTATGGCACAAACGATGAAGTAATTAATGGATATTTTCATAATATTTCTTTGTACTCAATGATGACAAACTCGGATGGGACCACTAGGAAATATCTATTTGAATGTGATTTGGAAATTGTTTCACCATTGTTTGCATAGAACATTTGAGATTTTTTTTTGTGAAGAGTTCACAACTGACCAAGATTCCATTCAAAGTTGGGTTGTGTCGTGTGTTGGGCCCTTCGTTTTTGGATTGGAAGCTACGCAAGAAGGAATACATTCCCAATTTTGGTTTAGCACGAGTTGTGCAAGCTGTAGAAGAAGTTGGGCAGCAGAGCAAGGAGAAGTAAGGAAATCGGTTGCGGAAAAAGATAGCGCAATGCCAGCAAGGCAAAAGCAATTGCAATAGAACAAGAAAGCATGCAATCCCAAAGCCAGAAGACCCTACTTAGCTTATATATATGAGATGAATATGATTGTAAATGGGTTCTTCCCTTGTTGTTATGTYCAGGTTGTTGATTCTTCTTCTTSTTGTCTATTGTTGATAAGTTGGATTTTAGTTTTGTAAATGTAATCTRTATACAGTTTTGGGTAAATAGAGCTCTACGACATGGGTCCAGAGCCAGAATTTTATAACARAGCATTACTTTGTATCTATGAGGTTGTATCTGATAATATCTGAAGATGATATATAAAGAAGGATCCAAAATTTTGAAATATGTTGTGTCATTCTATGTTTATGCTTGTGTGTTGTATATTTATAGTATTTCTTTATGCTTCATAATTTCCAGATGATGTTTCTTTGTATGAAATTCTTTCGCAACTTAAGTAGCTTTAGTTCCTGTGTGTGTGAGCTCAGATATGTTATGTATTTAGCTTGTCTTACGCAATATCATGGTGAATATTGAAGGTTCTGTGAACCCTCCTAAGTATTCTCCTTGCCTTTCCCTATCCTTTTGTCTTGTTTTTTCTTCGAGTGAGACTTCTTCTCTTCGAAGGAGATGAAAATTCCAGCGCTCTAGACTACATGGTACCTTTTCTTGGTAATCTGAGAAGGACCCTGGTATGATCAATTATGCGTCAATAAAATGGTTCTGTTGTCGGGACCTACGTTAAAAGGGAACCTATAGGGAGGATTCTTCCACGGATTCAGAGATCTAATATTCACCAATGGTGGGAGAGAAATTGTAACGCCTTCATATGGAAAGAAGCGAAGCTGAGAAAAAAATCTGTGAAAGATACTCGAGAGGTAGTCTTTTACTTAGAAATATCAAGCAACCAGTACGAGATATTTTGGGTTAAGTTCCTGGAATAAATTTTCCACTAGATAGATAGGCTCCAAGAAGCTCCAGAGTTCCAAGAATGAGTCAAGAGGACTTGTACTTGGGATACAGAAAATATTGTAGCACTTCATCGGTTGGATTGTCCAGTCATGTGAGCGATGATTTATGGGTCAATACCACATTAGAAGGATACATTATTGAGTTTGCAGCTGAGAATCACCAATATTTTTCACGAGCATAAGTGGATTTCAAGAAAGACGTAAGGAGAAGACTGTTGAGAGAAATCCCCATGTGGATTAATGTTTTCTTGATGGAAGAGGGGATGCTGACTATGTCCCTAACTAAGATGGAAGCGTAAAAACCCTCGCTTGGGGTAGAGCGAGTTTGGGGTGGATTCATGGCATGAGATAGGGGAGAGGGTTCTTTGACAAACGGGGGAAACAAAATGAAATAGAATCAAGAAACGAGTGAGCCTCAAAAAGAGTCACCATAATTGACAAGTGGTAGTGTGGTAAGATAAAGAAAGAAACAAAATAGTCTGAGACGTTATCGAAAGAAGTTGGACCAGGAGAAGTAGAGGAGAGACAGATGGAAGAGTTGCAAAATATAAGAAGACGGGAAAGACTAGCTATCCAAAGATTAAGTGAGAGAGAAGCATAGAGAGAAATAATTCCCTAGGAAGGTGGACAAGAAGGAGAAGGTGTAGAACCAAGGGAGAAGGAATTTGGCATGGATCTTGAAGAGGAAAGAAAATATTCAACCCCGATGCCAGGAAAGATCGGGAATTTTGCTGAAGAAACTGCTCCAGAGGAAGAGAACGAGACCTCCCAGATCAAATAAACCCTCCCCGAAGCCAATGGCGCCAGCCTCGAATCACCCATACCCCAAGTGTCTTCTATACAAGTGGTAAATTCAATACTACCTTCTTATGCTAATTTTGTTCCAGTACAATTAGTTATTCAGTCACACCTGGGAAGTGCGAGTACAAAGAGGATATTGGCATCCCCTGGTAGGTCACAACCAGGACCGTTAGGTTACATTTTGATAGGAGTAGCAAGATCAGCAATGGTTGGTCACGCAGGAGGTTCAATTGATCGATACCCAGAATTCTGGGGTAAGGGAGACGACGATGTTGAGAAACATTGGTTCTTGTGTGAAGCAATCCGGAGGTCCAGAGGGATTCCGAATGCGAATAATTTGGTTGAGTTCCAAAATACCTTGAGAGGTCGTGCTCTCAAATGGTACATGAAGGTTATTGAGCCAAGAGTGCCAGGAATGCAAGGTCTAGCATTCACACTTGACCAGGTAAGGACAAGGTTTATAGAAGAGTTTAATCTACCTCAATCATAAAAACAAGCTCTGTCTGATTTGCGCAAGATTCAGCAAAGGGAAGGTGAATCAGCCTGGGAATACAATCAGGAGTTTAAAGATTCTATAAGGAGGTTAGTGCATCAAATTCATGAGGAACGTCAAAGAGAATGGTATATTCAAAGATTTCTACCTCTGACACGGATTATGTTAACGTAGCAGCGGATAGCCACTTTGACAGATGCCTTGGAACAATCAATGAATATTAAATCCATGGCAGGATATTTGGGGATCCTGAGAGTGACCAAAACCCCAGCAGATGCAAATTAAGAAAAACTACAAAGGAAAATATCAACGCTTACAGAAAATATTTAATAATTAATGATACTGAGACTGGGACGACCGCAGGTCTGGTGTACTGGATGTTGCACAGAAGGACATCTGGTGAATGAATGTCCACGAATGAGGGGAATGGGACCTTCTCAAAATCCAATAGGACCCTCACCAGGACCCACGAGAGGAGTTGCGCAAGTATCTTCGAATTTACCATTCCATAACCCCACCCCATACCATGTTTTTCCAAGTATCCAAACAGCACCAGCAATTGATTATTGCAAGATTTGTTGAATCCATGGGCATGGGCCAAGAAAATGCCCAATTATTCAGAAGTATTCAACAGTACCAAATATTGTACACTGTGATTTTTGCGCATATACCACACATACTACTAATCAGTGTCGTGCGTTGGATGCACTTGCGGACAGGTTCGATTGAACAACATTCAGGGTGAATGAAACCCCTCAGGGACCAAGAAGAGGACGAGGAGGTGGAGTCGAAGGAGACTTAAAAGGAGGAAGAACCAGGGGAAGAGGACCAAACAAATTTTACAAATGTGATGAGCAAGGCCATATGGCTAGAGACTATCCTCATCTGAGGCAGCCATGGTGCTCTCAGAACTAATTCTAAAATAAGAATTTCGATCATGCCACTAACTTCATCAATTCATAAATCAAGATATTTATTAGAGGACAATTTTCCAACCTTAATATCGTCACTCGAGGAGGGGAAAATACTGGAGATGATGCTCATCATTTACCTCAGATCCATAAATTCGCACCTAAAGAAGATAGCTATGATCCTCTGAAATAGAATTTTTTCTTTAAATATGGCATAGAAGTATTTCAGAATATCCCTATCCCTGAGATGCAAGAGAAACACCCATGGCTTATTGTTTACCCTAATATTGTGAAAGTCCCTGCTTCACCCCCTGCACCAAGAAACCTTCTAGTCACATTGAGACAATCTGAGCAACCACAAAATGTAGTCGACCTTTGGTTTAAGTTATTTTCTGATATTCTTGGGAATGACCAATTAAAAGAAAAGTTGCACAATGTGCTATACCTATTTTGGGGGAATGAAGAACCCATAGAAGCAAGCATAAGGAATAATATTCCTGAGAAGAGTGCTCAGAGAGTGAAGAGAAAGAAAGTACGAACTGGAAAAGAGTTTATACTGGTATCCCAGCTAGACGAGTTTGAGATTAGGGATGTTATGTTATATCTAGGATATGATGTTAACATACTGCCTAAAAATACTTGGGAAGCCTTAGGAAAACCCCAGTTGACATATTCCCCAATCCAGCTAAGAATTGCCAACCAATATTGTATTTTCCCAATAGGAGGACTGGAGAATGTGGAAATAGATGTTGAAGGAGTGAAGACTGTAGCTGATTTTGAGGTGATCGAAATCATGGGGGATAAGGACACTTATCCTACACTACTTGGTATTGATTGGGCATATGACAACTATGCAGTGATCATCCTAAAGAAAGACACTATGACATTTGAGGCAGATGGAATCAAGGTAGTTGAACCCTTGGATCCGTATGTAGGCCCTAGATATACGAAGCCAACGGACAACAGTATGGAGGGAGAATATTTTGATCAGTTGTACACTATAACAGCGGGAACAAGAGAAGATTACATAAATCCTACTACTGATGGATCAGTAAGTTGGAGGAGTATACAATCAGTGGACGAAGATTCAAAACTAGCATTTGACAGTTGGTAGCAAGGATCATACGAAAGATTCTTAAGAAGATGTGCAACTATCAGGGAAACAAGATGGGTTGGAACCGAGGTCAGAGAACACCTAGTATATAATGGTACATCAGGACTTGATAGTTTTCTACTCGGCATGGAAGAAACGGTAGTAGAGGATCAAAGGATCTCAGTACTATATTTATCCCTCCAGGACACCCCTGCCAAATGGTGGGACAATCACAAAGCCTTACTCAAAAATTGGGAAGTTGTGAAGCAAGATATCAATTATAGATTTCAATATAAGGAGCAATGGGAATCAAAGATGCAAACAGATTTCCAAGTCGCGCAATTTTTCAATGGAGAGTTTGATCCTAAAGCACATATTGAACAATGTGTGACACAGTGGCAAGTTGCAGAAATACCATCTCGCTTTTGGGTTCAGGTATTTCCCCACTCACTAGGTCTAATCCTGAAATCTTGGTTCATGCATGAAGAAACCAGAAGGCATACCAATGATTGGAAAACGTTGGCATCTCACTTTTACAAGGACTTCTCGTTTACAAGTAAGCACCCTGAGCTTGAAGTAGTCCCGCAAAGAATTAAATAATTCCTTTTTACAGACAATAGTAAATAAAAATTAGACCCAATGATATGTGAAAAGCATAGCCGAGAACTTCAGACTAATCTTCACCTAAACTTGGACAAGAGACCTATAGAATTTTATAAGATTGAGAAGGATTTGGAAAGCCCAAATGATTTAGAAGAATTGAGAAACTTAGCCATTAAAGAAATAGAAGGGAACAAAGAAATCCAGAACGTCATACCAAGTCAGACTGATGGATATTATAATCACCCATTGAAGTTGTGAAAATTCAATATAGGGACCACAGAGAAACCTAAGATGGCTATGGTGGGAGATTACGGGGATGAACAAACTAGTCAGGAAATACAGAGTTTGTTGCGGGAATATGAGGATTTGTTCCCAAATACATTTTCAGAGTTAAAAGGGATCAAAAGAGTTATGGGAGAGATAAAAAGACTTATATTTGTAGTGGAAAAAGCAAAATGGGTCAGCCCAATAGTCATCCAGAGCAAGAAAGGTAAATAGGATATTAGGGTCTATGTAGACTACAGAAGCCTTAACTCTGCTTGCGTGCATGACCCTTTTCCAACACCTTTTACGGATGAGGTGCTAGAACAGGTTGCGGGGAAAGAGTCTTACTCATCTACAGATGGATTTTTGGGGTATCACCAAGTAAGGATTGTTGAGGAGGACAAAAGGAAGACCACATTCATAACACAATGGGGGTCATTTTCCTACAATGTGATGCCATTCGGCCTAAAGAACGCCCCTGCAGTTTTCTCCAGGATTGTAATAGTATATTTCTGAGAATTTATTCACAAGTTTATAGAAGTTTATATGGATGATTGGACGGTATACAGTCTACTCAAAGAACATGTAGCTCTACTACATCTGATGTTTGATAGATGTAGGGAATTGCAGATATCGTTGAACTTCAGAAAGTGTATCTTTTGTATGCCACGTGGAAATGTTTTAGGCCACATAGTATGCTGAGAGGAATTACTGGTAGACCCAGCCAAAGTTGCGGTCATTGTGAAAATGTCACCACTTATGAGTGCTAAGCAGATGCGCTCCACGTTGGGACACACAGGGTACTACCGTAGGTTCATCAGAATATATGAAAATATCACGGCACCTTTGGAAAATATACTAAAGAAGGCCGAAGTGTTCCAATGGATCCCAGAATGTGATAAAGCATTCGAGACCCTAAAGGAGAAGCTCAGCACAACACCTATTCTGATATTTCAAAATTGGGAAAACGAATTGCACATCCACATAGATGCTTCAGGTATTTCCTTAGGATCTATCTTAGCACAACCAGGGGATGGAGCCATGGATCATCCTATCTATTTTGTGAGCAGGAAGTTGTTGCAAGATGAGAGAAACTATACAATGATAGAAAGGGAGGGTTTAGCTATGATTTATGCTTTGCAGAAATTTAGACATTATTTGTTAGGTTCTCATTTTAATTTCTTCACTAATAATTTTGCATTAAATTATCTAGTTAACCAACCTGTGTTGGAAGGGAGAATTTGTAGATGGTTGTTATTGTTTCAGGAATTTTCTTTTGAAGTGATCATTACGCCTGGAATATGTAGCATAGGGATTGATCACCTATCCAGATTAGAGTCAGGGGAAAGTGGCGGAGCAATTGATGATCATCTCCTAGATGCATACATGTTCTGGGTTGAGGCCATACTAGAGTACCTGGAAGACATAGCAGTCTTCTTAAGTACAGGAGCCTGCCAAGAAACATATTCCACAACCCAAAAACGTCATATGGTGGTTAGAGTAGCATACTATCAATTGATTGCAGGGAAATTGTATAAATTGGGACTAGATAGCATCCTTGGAAGATGTGTCTTGGATCATGAAATACAGGATATATTGTGGGAGTTCCATAGTGGAGTTGTGGGAGGTCATGTGGGAGGAAAGGCCACTGCGCAGAAATTCCTCCAAGTTGGACTATGGTGGGTCAAACTCTTCAAGGATGCAAAGGCATACACTAGATCATGCGATGTGTGTCAAAGAGTGGGTAAGCCATCACAACAAGATGAATTTCCACTTCAACCAGTTCGAGCCTTACAAGAATTTGAGAAATGGGCGGTTGACATCATTGGGTCGATCAACCCCTTAGCTAAGCATTCAAAGGCTAGGTACATTATTACCGTAACTGACTACCTTACACGTTGGGTTGAGGCAGCAGTTGTTCAGGATTGTTCGATCGATACTACTGCTATTTTCATTTTTGAAAGTATTATCACTCGATTTGGATGTCCTAGGAGTCTGACCAATGATCAGGGAGCCCATTTTATCAGTAGTACCATAACAAAGCTTACAGCAAAGTTCTTGATCCAACATCATAAAAGTAGTCCCTACCACCTACAATCCAATGGAACGGTAGAAGCGTTTAACAAGATTCTGGAGAGAGGGTTAACGAAGGTATGTTGCGCAAACAGGGAGGATTGGGATGACAGAGTTCCAGCAGTATTATGGGCTTACAGGACAACCACAAAGAAACTCCACAAGTACACACCATTTCAACTAGTTTAAGGGAAAGAGGTTGTAGTGCCTACAGAATTTATTACTCCAATTTTGTACATTGCACAGATCACACACATGTTGGAGAAAGAGTCACTTGCGCAAAGACTCAAGGAGTTACAAGAACTTGAAGAGACCAGGTTTTTAGCAAACTTCCATCAGTCAGTTGAGAAAGCAAGGCAAAAATATTGGCATGACAGACATATTAATACTAAACTATTTCCATAAGGAGACAAGGTCCTAATTTATGACAGTCGATACTAGAAGCATCTAGGCAAGTTGTGCATGCTTTGGTTGGGGCAATTCATAGTTGTGGAGATCCGACCTTCTGGAGTAGTCAGACTTGCACAACTGGATGGTATGTTGCGGCCAGGATGGGTGAATGGTGCTCGCTTGAAACCCTATATATCTCAGAACTAAGATAAAGGATTGTTGCTCTAGTCCGAAGGAGCATGTATAGTAGCTAGATTTGATTTTTCCTGCAATTTTTGTAAATTCAGTTAATAAAGTTGACATGTGCAGTGTTGCGTCATGACATGTAGTTCATTTATTTTTCTTTCTAAGTGTTATTTGATGTAGAACTATTTACTCAGCAACTTAGGATCAGAAACATCAAGAACCTATTAATGACTCTGAATGGAACTCTTTGGTCACATATAATCCCAAGGAATGTATCACAGATGCAACCCAACAATTCATCATCGAGGCCTCACTCCTTGCCAAGAAATGGCAGGATAAAGTTGGGAGCTTTCAAGAAGTCAAGAAGCGGGCCTTAGATTTGGTCCCATAGTTGGGGCCCTTCATTTGAAGAGGTAGAGAAAGATAAAGTGCAATCATAAGAGGACATTAAAGAGGAAAATAAGGACAAGGAAAAGCAATAGTTTCTCCTAGAAGCTGCAAAAGAACCGAGTACTTGACTCGAGGGCGAGTCAAGGCTTGTGGTCGGAGCCTGTTGGTCCCTTCATTTTTGGATTGGAAGTTGCGCAAGAAGGACTACAGTACCAGTTTTAGTTTAGCATGAGTTTCGCAAGCTACATAAGAAGTTGGACAGCAGAGCAAGGAAAAGTAATAGAAATCAGTTGCGGAAAAGGACAGCGCAACGCCAGCAAGGCAAAAGCAGTTGCAACAGAACAAGAAATCATGCAAGCCCAAAGCCAGAAGACCCTACTTAGATTATATATATGATATGAATATGATTGTAAATGGGTTCTTTCCTTGTTGTTCTATCCAGGTTGTTTATTCTTCCTATTGTTGTTTATTGTTGATAAGTTGGATTTTAGTTCTATAAATGTAATCTGTATACATTTTTGGGTAAATAGAGCTTTGCGACATGGGTCCAGAGCCAGAAGTATGTAACAGAGCATTAATTTGTATCTCTGAGGTTGTATCTAATAAGATCTGAAGATGATATATAAAGAAGGATCCAAAATTTCAAAATATGTTGCGTCATTCTGTGTTTATGCTTGTGCGTTGTATCTTTACAGTACTTCTATATGCTTCATAAGTTCCATATGATTTTTCTGTGTATGAATTCTTTTTGCAACTTAAGTAGCTTCAGTTACTGTGTGTATGAGCTCATATCTATTTTGTATTTATCTTGTCTTGCACAAGATCATGGTGAATATTGAAGGTTCTGTGAACCCTCCTAAGTATTCTCCTTGCCCTTCCCTATCCTTTTTTCTTGGTTGTGCTTCGGGTGAGACTTATTCTCTTCAGAGGAGATGAAAATGCCAGCACTCTAGATTACATGGTACCTTTTTTTGGTAACCTGAGAAGGACCTTAGTCTGATCAATTCCGCGCCAACATCATTTTTTGCGAAAGACCCAAAATTCATAAGTGTTGACACCAAAAAACCCTTCACACTCAGCTTTTGATAGTCCTACAGAAGAAGAAGAAGAATCACTGGAAGTTTTGGTAGTTTAAACTAGGAGCATGGGACCCTTCATACCAAACTAACCTATTATAACACAATCTCCTAACATACCTGAGAAAAACACCTCCTCAAATCAAACAACCTCACCACTTAATCCTGCCCCAAATTTCCAGACTCACAAAATAGCAAAACTAGAATATAACATGGTAGAAGACCTAAAGAAGTTGAAAGCCAATATTGTTTTCATGCGCTTATGCAGAATTCCTCAACAAAAGGATATATTTTTACAGGCTTTGAAGGAGGATAATAAGCTTATGGTAAATCCAAATCCAAATCCAAGCTCAAGAAAAGGAAACTCTGGAGAAATCAGAAAGCCTAACTTAAACACAATCTCTGCTGATAAGAAACCTCAGTCATCTATCCCACCATTTTTATTAACATTTGAAATTTATAACGAAAATTTGCATAGTCGCTTAGTTGATTTTGGTGCTTCCTGAAACGTCATTCCTATGTCAATATGCAAGAAGATGAATGCTAATCCTACCAAAAGTGACACGTATATTATTCAACTAGACAGAACTGAAGTAAAGGTGATTGGGGAACTGAAAGATGTTATGATCCAAATTGCCTCTAACCCAAAATTCCACCAGGTCATAGACATCATAATTGTAGACATTCTTGAAGCCAGCGAGATGTTGTAAACCAGGGATTGGTCCAACAAATTACATGGATATTTAAATACGGATTGGTCCCACTCCTAGTTACCACTGAAGGGAAACCCTAACATGATCAGGATTAACCAGGAAAAATATTTGAAACATATTGTCACTGAACTGGAAGCTCCTAACGAACATTCTTCTATATAATTCTCAGTCTTAGGAAATTATTCATTTGATTTTGAATTTGGTAATTCCTCACTGTGCCTATCCGAGGTAATATTCTCACAGAAGTCATAGTTTCCACTTCAGGACAAATCTGAAGTAATTGAGAAATGTAGTAAACTTGAACAGAATCTTCATGCTCATATCGTGAAAGATGAGAACAAAATTCCAAAGGTAGACTTGGACAAAATGGTACCAAACTTCACTTCTGATATTTGGACTTTTTTCTTCGGCAGATCTAAATCCCAAGAAGGGGCCTGGTGCAAGATGCATTTTCATTTATCCAACAATAAAAAGTAGTTTCTTATCCTCTATATTAGAGTTTGAATGAAAAATCAACACCACGGAATACGAGGCATTGGTTCAAGGACTTAAGAAATCCATTGACCTAAATATCAAAGAACTAGTTGTCTTCGGTGATTCAGAAATAATAGTCAGGCAAATAAAGAATACCATCCACTACAATTCTCCACACTTAAGTAATTATCAACAAGAATCACATAGGTTGATAGATCACTTTCTAGCATTCAACATTACAACAATCCCTTGAGCAAATAATATACTCATTAATTATCTTCCAACTAGAACTTCAAGATAATCCCCCTAGAAGATTAGGAAGATTCTAATTTCACCAATAAATTGTTATACAAACCTTCCATCCCTGACAACATCACTAATTGGAGGGTTTTTAAGGGGATGAACAAATTATATCTTTCTTGACCAATGAATAAAACTTTAGGGATTTGGTTATTGATAATGACATTTTTCAGAAGATACTCACTGAGCATGAAGATGGAGAGAATAGTGAAGAAAGGGGAAAAAAAGAAACTAAACCCAAACTTCACACTATGCCTAAAGGAGTCGTCAACCACGAAAACCTCTTCGATTTACGAGAAAAATTTAAACATCCCAAGAATGTAAAAATGAGAAATTCTTGTCCTGCCTATGAAGTTATAAATCTAGGAACCGTCGACAACCCCAACATCATTAACCTCAGGAAATCACTATCCCCTAAAGAAAAGATGGCTTACCTAAAGTTTCTTAAAGAGTATCGGGATGATTTTTCCTAGTCCTATCAAGATTTGAAAACATATGATACTAGGATCATCCAGCACACCATCCCACTAAGACCAGAACTCAAGTCGTTCCAACATAAACTAAGAAATTTTCATCCGTCTATGGCACCCCTAATGCAGAAAGAGATGAAAACGCTATTGGATGTCAAGATAATATTTCAAGTGAGACATTATACATGGGTAGCCAACTTAGTTCCTGTTAAAAATAATTCAGGAGAAATATGTTTGTGTGTAGACTTCAGAAACTTGAATAGGGCTTCAGCAAAAGATAACTATCTCATTCCACCCATGGAACAAATCCTGCAGACTATATCTCAATATGAGATTTTTTCACTTCTAGACGGATTCTCAAGATATAACCAAGTTTTGGTATTAGAAGAAGATAGACTAAAGACAACTTTTCGTTCTAAGTGGGGTACATTCGCCTATAAACACGTGCCATTTGGATAGATTAATTAAGGAGAAAACTTTGAGAGATCCATGGATGTGGCCTTTATAGAGTTGATAAACAAATGTGTGGTGGTGTACTTAGTTGATGTCACAGTTTACTCCAAGAACAGAGCAGACCACATTGCTCACCTTACCCAAATTTTCAAAAGGTGCAGGAAGTAGGGAATATCTCTGAACCCAAAAAATACCATATTTGGGTTGGAGTAAGGAAAATTGTTAAGCCACACTATATTTAAAGATGGAATCAATATTGACCCCAAACGAGTGAAGGCCATCTCACAGCTTCCACTACCTCACAACAAGGAGGCCATGCAATATTTCTTTGGAAGGATCAATTTCGTGAGGAAATTCACACCTAACTTCACAGAAATAATCAAACCACTACAAAAGATGGTACGCAATTATGTAGAGTTTAAATGGAGTGAGGAAGGGAGAAATGTCTTTAATGAAATAAATCTGTCATTTCCCAAGCCCCTGTTCTACGGAGTCCCGATTTCAGAAAATATTTCTTTATTTACACTTTTACCTCTGATCAATCCTTAGTTTCGGTCCTCACTCAAAAGGATAACAATAACAACGAGGCCCCTATCTCATTTATGAGAACAAACCTCCAAATACCTGAACTTAACTACTCTGACATTGACAAACAGGCTTATGTTGTCTATAAAGTAGTAAAACACTTCAAATCATATATCCTGAAGAACCATACCAAGGTTAATAATAGTGCCTCATCCAGCGATGAGGTCACTTTTCACGCAACAAGAAATGGGAGAAAGGAGAGGTAATTGGATGGTTGTCATCCAATAATTTTATTATACATTAAATCCGCGAAGATAGTTAGGAGCCGAGGGTTGTATAAACTAGTTGTAGAATCCCAAGACCTTGTAGAATCAAAGAATTCAGGTTAGAATAATGAGTTGTCCATGTGGTGTAGCAAAGTAATATATGTCCCACCCAAGAAAGACTGTTTGTATACTGCCTTATATTATTTCTTGCATCATGGAACCTGCCTTGAACACTTAAATCCCAGGGAAAGGAAAGCGCTCGGGCTAAAATTTGCTCAGTATTGTCTCATAAATCATGTACTTTTCCATAGGAATTATGACGGTGTGTTGCTAATATGTCTTGAAAAAAAAGACGCTCAGAGAGTGTTGGAGGAACTTCATGACAATCCTGTAGGGGGACACTTCACACGAGAAACCATCTCTCACAAAATATTAAGGGCAGGATATCATTGGCCAACTTTGTTCAGGGACTCTCACGCATATGTTAGAAAATGAAAAGTTTGTCAAATAAGTGTTAGAAAAGAGAAGAAGGTTTTCATTCCATTGCAACGAGTGACAATTTCTAGTCCTTTTGAGCAATGGGGAATAGATATTATGGGGGCGATAAATCCATACTCATCAAAATAGCACAAATAAATACTCATGGAATCTAATTACTTTACAAGGTGGTCGGAAGCTATTTCCCTGACCCATGTCAATGAAAAAGTAGTGATATAGTTTATGGAGAAGCACATCATGGCGAGGTTTGGGGTGCTTTCGGTTTTGGTATTTCACAATGTTTGTTATTTCTCTTCTACACTATTAACTAAATTTTCATTAGATAAAGGGATTATTCTGAAATACTCTACCAACTATTATCCACGGGGGAGTGGTGTTGTCGAGTCTACTAGTAAAAATCTGGTAAGGACCCTTAAGAAGACAGTAGTAGAAAATCATCGGAATTGGTATAATGCACTTCACAACGCTCTATGGGATGACAGGGTAACTCCTAAGGAATCCCTAGGGAATTCTCCTTATCTCCTGGTGTACGGACAACAAGTTGTTCTTCCAACTAACCTATATCTCACATCCTTGCAACTCTCTCAATCCTCAAGAGGACATCCCTTATCCAGCATGCAACAGACAATAGATACCCTACTGATGGTTGAAGAAGAACGAGAACAGGCTAAGAGGAAGGCTGCATACCATTAGCAAATACTTAAAAAATGGTTTGATAAACACAAGGCTCGGGATAAGAATTTTGAACTAGGAGATTTAGTTCTCAAGTGGGACAAAATCAACAAACCTAAAGTAAAACACTCGAAGTTCCAAAACCTATGGCTTGGACCCTTCCAAATTGCTGAAAAAATAGGGTTACACACATATTGATTGCAAAATCTTAGAAGTGATCTTGAGATTCTCCCTGTTAATGGCCAAGCCCTAAAAGATTTATTTTCATAGTTTCTTTTGAATCAGTCTCTTGTACTATAGTTTACCTTTATTTCCTTTCGTTTGTTTTGGATTAGCTAGGTTAGTGTCCTTTTTCTAGCTCATCCTTTCTTTGCTTATGATTTTTGTAATTCTTGCTTTGGTTTCATTTTTTATTTATAGGTGTGGTTACGAGGGTATTTTATGTTTCTGTAGAATCTGGTTCTCTACTTTTCTCAATATTTCAAACATCACAGACCAATTGGGAAAGCGTATGAGACCAGAGACTTCAATGCATGAATAATTCACATTTATGTATACAAATTACTCAAGGATAAAACAAGTTGCTTACCTCATGACCAGGGAATACTGAGGGAAATGGAACAGATGAAAGTATGACTGGCACCCCAGACGGAGTAGAATCGATTCTCATACTTTTAGGAAAGACAAGAAATAAAATTATGAATTTTTGTTCCTCCACCAAGAAATAGATATCCTTCTCCCTAATTCATTCTTGGCACCTATGCAACAAATAAAAATACAAGATAATAAGCCATAATGTATAATCTGAGAGGGTATGCAGATATTTACACCGGGGTGCTGGCAGCAGAGAAAGTTTTGTGATATTAGGGTGACTTCGTCAAGGCTATGGATGCTTACTGGAAGTGGAGAAACACCATGGTGAGGTTCTTAACTCTGAAAAAGTAATAGCACCATGCATTCCTAGAAACCTTGAGTTCCAACTCAATTCTCATCGGGTGGGTATAAGTCATTAGTTTAATGGAAAGAGGCATGGAATCGGGTGAATCCCCATGAGTGGTCGACGGGAATTTTCCCCAGGTTATATATATACATATTGGGGAATCATCCATGGGTCATTGTCTCAAGTTGATGGCCAACTACCAAAGCATCTATCAATATCAGTAAAAGAAGAGCAGAGAACCTGGCTTCTATCGGTGAAACATCTCGTCGATCATCGATAGCGCGTCAACATCGACAAACCAAGATCGAGAAACGACGTTTTAGCACATAGGTCTGGTGTTCACCGATCACTGACGGACCATCAGCATCAGCAAACCAGAGACCAATATATGTACTTTCACAGGCTACCACCCCTGTCGATGAAAAATCATAGCATAGCTAGCTGCTATCTGGGCTATCCATGTTCATTATTTCAACCTTTACAGTTGATCTGAATCATCCATTGCAATACTCTGTTATGCACGCCTTTCTACGCTCTTGACCTATCCAATGATGCCACATATGCATCCCGATAAACTAACCATGCAAAATCACTTGAGCATGTCTTGCATTCACGTTGATATCGTCGACCTAACGTTGGCATCAGTAAATAAAACCTTTATCAAAAGACATGCTCGATCCCCGATCTTGGAGGTTGTTGCGCACCAACTCGTTGCCATTTGAAATCTCCGATGAACTAACTTAACGTCCATTTTGCATCATCGTTTTGTGCAGTGAATTAACTCCAAACTATTCTACAGACGACGTAGTAATTAATGGATATTTGCAGAAGATTTATATGTACTCAACGATGACAAACTTAGATGGGACCACTAGGAACTATCTATTTGAATGTGATTTGGCAACAGTTTCACCATTGTCTGCATAGAACATTTGAGATTTTATTTTGTTGTGAAGAGTTTGCAAGTGGCCAAGATTCCATTCAAAGTTGGGTTGTGTCGTGTTTTCTGTAAGCCAAGAAATTTGTAACTGCTGACACCATAAAACCCGTCACGCTCAGCTTTTGACAGTCCTACAGAAGAAGAAGAATCACCGAAAGTTTTTTCGGTTCAAACTAGGAGCAAGGGACCCTTCGTACCAAATCAACATGTTATAACACAAGCTCCTAAGAGACGCAAGAAAAACACCTACTCGGCTCTAACAACCTCACCACTTAATCTTGCCCCAAATTTCCAGACTCACAAAACAACAAAATTAGAATATGACGTGGTAGAAGACCTAAAGAAGTTGAAAGCCAATCTTTTTGTCATGGACTTGTGCAAAATTCCTCAACAAAAGGGTCTATTGTTACAGGATTTGAAGGAGGATGGCAAGATTATGGTAAATCCAAATCCAAATTTAAGCTCGGGGAATGGAAACTCTAGAGAAATCAGAAAGCCTAACTTAAAAACGGTGTCTACTAATAAGAAACCTCGATCCTCTGTCCCAACATTTTTGTTAACATTTGAAATTTATAACATAAATTTGCAAAGCCTCTTAGTTGATTCTGGTGCTTCCTCAAACTTCATGCCTATGTCAGTATGCAAGAAGATGAGTGCTACTCCTACCAAAAGTGACATGCATATTATTCAACTAGACAGAACTGTAGTTAAGGTGATTGGGGAACTGAAAGATGTTATGATCCAAATTGCCTCTAACCCAAAATTCCACTAGTTCATAGACATCATAATTGTAGACATTCTAGAAGCCTACGGGATGTTGTTAAGCAGGGATAGGTCTGAAAAATTACATGGATATTTCAATACAGATTGGTCCCACTTGTGGTTACCACTGAAGGGAAACCCTAACATGATCAAGATCAATCGGGAAACATATTTCAAGCATATCATCATTGAACTGGAAGCTCCTAACAAACTTTCTTCTATAGAATTCTCGGTCTTAGGAAATTATTCGTGTGATTATGAATTTGGTAATTTCTCAATGTTCTTGTCGGAGGTAATATTCTGACATAAGTCGAAGTTTCCACTTAAGGACAACTCCGAAGTAATCGAGCAATATATTAAACTTGAATAGAATCTTCATGCTCAGACCATGAAAGATGAGAACGAAATTCCAAAGGTAGACTTGGACAAAAAGGTACCAAACTTAACTTTTGAGATATGGACTTTGTACTTCAACGGATCTAAATCCCAAGAAGGGGCCCTGTGTAGGCTTCATTTTCATTGATCCATTAAGAAAGTGTAGTTACTTATCATGTAGATTAGAGTTTGAATGCAAAAACAACACTGCGAAATACGAGGCATTGGTTCAAGGAAATAAGAAATCCATTGACCTAAATATCGAGGAACTAGTTGTCTTCGATGATTCATAAATAATAGTCAGGCATATAAAGAATACCATCCACTACAATTCTCCACACGTAAGGAATTATCAACAAGAAGCACATAGGTTGATAGACCACTTCCTAGAATTCAACATTACAGCAATCCCTCGAGCAAAGAACACACTCGTTGATTCTCTTCCAACTGCAACTTCAATGTTATCCCCCTAGAAGATTACAAACTTTCTAGGTTCGCCATAGAATTGTTATACAAACCTTTTATCCCTGGAAACATCACTAATTGGAGAGTATTTGAAGGGGACAAACAAATTGTATCTTTCTTGTCCAATGAAGAAAAGTTTAGGGATTTGGCTATTGATAATGAAGTTTTTCGGAAGATACTCACTAAGCATGAAGATGGAGAGAATAATGAAGAAAGGGGAAACAAATAAACTGAACCCAAACTTCACAGTATGCCTAAACAAGTGGTCAACCTCGAAAACCTCTTCTATTTACAAGAAAAATTTAAACATCCCAAGAATGTCAAAACGAGCAGTTCTTGTCCTACCTATGAAGTTATAAATCTAGGATTTGTCGACAAACCCAAGAATATTAACCTCGGGAAATCATTATACCCTTAGGAAAAGAAGGCATACCTAAAGTTGCTTAAAGAGTATCGGGATGTTTTTATTTGGTCCTATCAAGATTTGAAAACATATGATACTAGGATCATCTAGCACACCATCCCACTAAGACCTGAAGTCAAGTCGTTCCACTAGAAACTAAGAAAGTTTCATTTGTCCCTCAAACCCCTAATGCAGAAAGAGCTAAAAAATCTGTTGGATGTCAAGATAATATTTCAAGTGAGACATTATGCATGGATAGCCAACTTATTTCCCGTTAAAAACAAGTCAGAAGAAGTTTTTTGTGTGTAGATTTCATAAACTTGAACAGGGCTTCAACAAAACATAACTATCTCGTCCCCCCCATGGAACAACTCCTACCAACAATATCTGGATCCGATATTTTATCTCTTCTAGACAAATTCTCAATATATAACCAAGTTTTGGTATCAGAAGAAGATAGACTAAATACAACTTTTCGCACTAAGTGGGGTACATTCTCCTATAAACGCATGTTGTTTGGATTGATTAATGCAGGAGAAACCTTCCAAAGAGCCATGGATGTGGCCTTTATAGGGTTGATAAAAAAAATTGTGGTGTTCTACTTAGATGATGTCATAGTTTCATGCAAGAACAAAGCAGACTGCATTGCTCACCTTAACCAAATTTTTGAAAGGTGCAGGAAGTAGGGAATATCTTTGTACCCAAAAAAGACCATATTTTGGGTGGATTAAGGAAAATTGTTAGGCCACGTTATTTTTAAATATGGAATCAATATTGACCCCAAACGAGTAAAAGCCATCTCACGGCTTCCACTACCTCACAACAAGAAGGCTATGCAATCTTTCTTTGGAAGGATCAATTTCGTGAGGAAATTCAACCTAACTTCATAGAAATAATCAAACCACTACAAAAGATGGTTCGCAAAGATGTAGAGTTTAAATGGAGTGAGGAAGGGAGAAAGGCCTTTAACGAAATCAAAGTTTCCATTTCCCAAGCCCATGTTCTACGGAGTTCTGATTTCAACAAAGATTTATTTATATACACTTTTACCTTTGAATAGTCCTTCATTACAGTCCTCACTCAAAAGGATGAAAATAACGACGACGCCCCTATCTCATTTATGAGCACAAACCTCCAAAGTCTTGAACTTAAATACCGTGCCATTGAAAACCAGGCTTATGTTGTCTATAAAGAAGTAAAGTACTTCAAATCCTATATCCTAAAGAACCATACCAAGGTTATACTGTCTCATCCAACAGTGAGGTCACTTTTCACGCAACACAAAATGGGAGAAAGGAGAGGAAATTGGATGGTTGTCATCCTAGAATTTGATCTAGACATCAAATCAACGAAGATACTTAGGGGCCAATGGTTGTGTAAACTAGTTGCAGAATCCCAAGACCTTATAGAATCGAAGAATTCAGGTTAGGATAATGAGTTATCCCGGTGGTGTAGCGAAGTAATCTATATCCCACCTGAGCAGGACTACTAGTATACTGACTTATATTATTACTTTCATCATGGCACCTACCCTGAAAACTTAAATCCCGGGGAAAGGAGACCGCTCAGAATAAAATTTGCTTAGTCTTGTCTCATAAATTATGTACTTTTCCATAGGAATTATGACGGTGTGTTGCTATGATGTCTCAAAAAAAACAGACGTTGAGAGAGTGTTAGAGGAACTTCATGACGGTCTTGTAGTGGGACACTTCGCAGGAGAAACCATTGCTCACAAAATATTAAGGGTGGGATATTATTTTCCAACTTTGTTCAGGGACTCTCACACATATGTTAGAAAATGAAAAGTTTGTCAAATAACTGTTGAAAAAGAGAAGAGGTTGTCATTCCATTGTAACTACTGACAATTTATAGGCCTTTTGAGCAATGGGGAATAGATATTATAGGGGAGATAAATCCAAACTCATCAAAACAGCACAAATACATACTCATGGAAACTAATTACTTTACAAGGTGGTCGGAAGCTATTCCCTTGACCCATGTCAATGAAAAAGTAGTGATACAGTTTCTAGAGCAGCACATCATGATGAGGTTTGGGGTACTTTTGGTTTTGGTATTTGATAATTTGCTTATTTCTCTTCTACACTCTTAACTGAATTTTCTTTAGATAAAGGGATTATTCTAAAATAATATGCCAACTATTATCCACGGGGGAGTGGTGTTGCCAAGTATACTAACAAAAATATAGTAAGGATCCTTAAGAAGACAGCAGTACAAAATCACTAAAATTGGCACAATGCACTTCACAACACTCTATGGTTTGACAGGGTGACTCCTAAGGAATCCCTAGGGAATTCTACTTATTTCTTGTTGTACGGACAAGAAGCTATTCTGCCAATTGACCTACATCTCCCATCCTTGCAACTCTCTCAATCCTCAAGAGGACAGCCCTTATCCATCATGCCACAGAGGATAGATACCCTACTGAGGGTTGAAGAAGAATGAGAACATGCTAGGAGGAAGTTTGCAGCCCATCAGCAAATAGTTAAAAAATGGTTTGATAAACACAAGGCTCGGGATAAGAATTTTGAACTAGGAGATTTAGTTCTCAAGTGGGACAAAATCAATAAATCTAAAGGAAAACACACTAAGTTCCAAAACCTATGGCTTGGACCCTTCCAAATTGTTGAGAAAATAGGGTTACACACATATCGATTGCAAAATATTAGACGTCAACTTAAGGCTCTCCCTGTTAATGGCGAAGCCCTAAAAAAATTATTTTCATAGCTACTTTTGAATCAGTATCTTGTACTATAGTTTACCTCTATTTCCTTTCATCTGTTTTGGATTAGCTAGGTTAATGTCCTTTTTTCCATCTCATCATTTATTTGTTTATGAGTTTTTTATTTCTCTGTTTGCTTTCGTTTTCGATTTATAGGTGTGGTTATGAGGGTATTTTATGTTTAACTTATGGCTTAATCTGTAGAATCTCCTTCTCTACTTTTCTGAATCTTTCAAACATCACAGACAAATTGGGAAGGCGTACTAGACGAGAGACTTCAACACCTGAATAATACACATTTATGTATACAAATTACTCAAGGAGAAAACAAGTTGCTTACCATGTGGCCAAGGATTACGGAGGGAAATGGAACAGATGAAAGTATGACTGACACCCAAGACAGAGTAGAATCGATTCTCATACTATTTAGGAAAGACAAGAAATAAAATTATGAAGTTTTGTTCCTCCACCAAGAAATAGATATCATCCTGCCTAATTCATTCTTGGCACCTATGCAACAAATACAAATACAAGATAATAAGCCATAATGTATAATCTAGGAGGGTATGCAGATATCTCCACCGGGGCTATGGACACTCGTTGGCAGTAGAGCAAGGTTTGTGATATCGGGGTGACTTTGTCGAAGCTACGGACACTTGTTGGAAGCGGAGCAACACCATGTTGAGGTTCTTAACTCTAAAATAGTAATAGCACCATGCCTTCCTAGCAACCTCGAGTTCCAACTCAATTCTGGTCAGGTGGGTAGAAGTCATTGGTTGAATGGAAAGAGTCATGGAATCGAGTGAATCCCCATGAGTGGTCGACAGGAATGTTCTCTGGGTTATATGTATACATATTTGGGAATCATCCATGGGGCATTGTCTCAAGTTGATGGCCAACTACCAAATCATCTATCAATATCAGTAAAAGAGGAACAGAAAGCCTGGATTCTACCAGTGAATCACCATTTGTTGAGCACTCAACACACCCTTAAAATTCTTTAATTTTTACGAGTACCACTTTCTTTAATTTTGTCTTTATGCTTTGATTCTCGCAGAATCTTAATGAGTTTTAAATTTTTTCTCTTTTGTTTTAGTGATTTTCAATGTTTCCCTAGCTTAATATGACTTGTTGGTAGAATGAAGAAGCGATAGTTTATTTAGAGAATGAAAGGAAGCTCTCAACACTTGATGTTTCCCAAAAAGAACCTTTGAAATCACTATCAAAACTTAAGTTTGTTGATGCCCGACAGTCACCCTTTGACAATGTCGACACTGACACACATCAGGCATCGACCAAGTCCGCAAATAAAGGTGTGAATGACACAATTCATCCTTAAGAGCATCGACGTCGATCAACATCAGGCATCAGTTATGTCAGCAAGCAAACATGCATCAGTAGACAATAGGCAAAGGCCCCAGTCGTTGTCGATGAATATCGGCCATCAACGCCCATCATTCCAAATAGAAAAGTCATCCAAGAATAAGTCAAGTACCAATGTCGATATCAAAATATCCTTGAGATCATGATCATCGAATTAGTTAGAGAAGTCATCCCAAGTGTCAATTTTTTCGGTAAGTCTCATTTGAAAATCGTGTGATATTAAGTCACGACTATGGTTAACATGTCACCTCGCCTCATCATTTGACATTTAAGTACTTATATCTACACGATGTTAGCCATACCAGCATTGACACGTCATTAACCCCAAGCCACGTCATCTCACAACGTTTCCATTAGGGTAAGTGTTTGATCTCGTCAATGTCGACGGACCAAGATCGAGAAACTTCATTTTAGCACATAGGTTCGGAGCTTGTCAATCATCAACGGACCATTGGCATCGGCGCACAAGAGACCAAGATCTGCAATTTCGCACGCTACCACCCCTGTCAATGATCAATCATAGAAAAGCTAGTTGTGATCCAGCTTGTCCATGTTCATTCTTTCAACCTTTGCGGTTGATCTAAACTGTCCATTGCAATACTTTGTTATGCATGCCTTTCCATGCTCTCAACCTATCCAAAGACGCCACATCGCATCCCGATAAACTAACCACAAAAAATCACTTGAGCATGTGTTTCGTTCACGTCGAGATCGGCAACCTAACATTGGCATAAGTCAATAAAATATTTACCAAAAGACATGTCTGATCCTCGACCTTGAAGGTCGTTGCGCACCAACTCGCTACCATTTTAAATCCCCAATGAACTAACTTAATGTTGATTTTTCATCATTGTTTTGTGCAGTGCATTAACGCCAAACTATGGCGCAAACGACGTAGTAATAAATGAATATTTGCAGAAGATTTCTTTGTAGTCAACGATGACAAACTCGGATGGGACCACTAGGAACTATATATTTGAATGTGATTTGGCAATTGTTTCACCATTGTTTGCATAGAACATTTGAGATTTTATTTTGTTGTGAAGAGTTCACAAGTGACCAAGCTTCCATCCAAAGTTGGGTTGTGTCGTGTTTTGTGTAAGACCCGAAATCCGTAAGTGTTGACACCAGAAAACCCTTCATGCTCGGGTATTTACGATAAACGCCTTCTCTTTGAAAGCTTTCGATAGAAAGGGCGCTGAATCAAGTTATGTTGTTGCAGGTAAAAATGTTGCTCAACCGATGACCTGTCAATCACCGAAGACTTTGAAAGGAAGGAGTGAGCAGAAAACAGAAGCTTCCAACTCAGTTGCTAAAGGATTAGAATTCTCTCCCAAAACAGAACCAGTGATCAAGATATCTCAAAAGAAGTCGCCCAACCCACCTACGCTCTACAAGGACACATACATGAGCACAGCATCCAAGGTACTTTTGTTCGTCTTGCTCGATATTTATAATAAGATCCACCACCATGACTTTCCCAAGTTCACACCTCATAGTGACCCAGAAGTAAGAGTATTAGATGGTCAGGTTTAAAACAATGTTTATTGTACATGGTAGCATCTAGAACCCTGATTGTTTCCTTGTATAGAAACCTTAGAGTAGATCATTAACCATACCAATGCTGATAAATTCTTAATAAACAATGTGAACCTTAGAGTAGATTATTCACCATACCAATGCTAATAAATTCTTATAAACAATGTGAATGGGGAATATATTGGGGTTTTTCTTCCTATGGAGACCAGCAAATATTATAAAATCAGAGATGTTGAAGTCAAATGAAACAATGAGTTCATGGTCAAATTCTATGAGTGCCATAACACATGTCAATTTTATGCATCCTGGTGGAAAGAAGACAAGAAACTCATGAACAAGGCATCAGGATGGTATAACACAATAAACCTTAGGGAGCCATACATTTTCTTGATGGCCATGATATGTCGGTTATATAGAGAAAAAGATTGTGTGAGGTTTTCGGAAGCATGGATGCCATTGGCTTATACTGTAGCTATATCCGGAAGGATTTTTAATTGGGGCGCTTTCATTTCTAAACAACTGAGCATTCAAGTAGAGGAAGCACAGAAAACCAAGGCCAAGGAAACCCCTATTTTTTTCATGGTGTCTTATCTGTTGAATGCAATATGTGCCAAAAATGTGTTCCCATGGCTAGGATTAAGTTGTCACACCTCCTAGCTATATGTACATGTTTATATCAGCATTTTATTGGAGAACAGGTACAAGAAGTCTTATACTTTAATATGTGATGACTTTCTGGCCAGGATATATTTCTTGATTTTCAAGTGAAACTGTCCAAGGCTTTCGGAAGTAGCAAGGAAGGTCATCACCAAGACAGGGCATGGGTACTTGGAAGAGAAAAGTACCTACATCAAAATTTTTGGAACTAATTGTGCCCCACACTTAATGCCAGCTCATGTGTCAGATAGGTTGGTGCTTGGGGAGATCTATTATCAGAGCATATTGCAGGGCTTCAACCCTTCCTTAGTAAAGGACAAGAAGAGGGCCTTCATCCCATATGGGTTTTATGTGGGATATAATTTTGTGAAGGACAACACACAAGCCAAGCAAGAAGCCCAAAATCAAGTAGAATACAGGTTTTACACTGGCAGATACAGGAAACATGACCCAAGAAATTTAGTAACCCAACATGCTAGCCAGGTGGTTTCTCATTGGCCTTTTGCACATGATAGCTTTGAAGATGAAAATTTTACTGAGAACACCCATGACTGGGAAGAAGCTCTCCTAAGGAAAGCCAATTCAGAGATGACTCAGTTCAAGGCAATGTCAATGGATGAGCAAGTCCAACTTATAGAGTAAATTGTGGAAGTGGTCACTCAAGTGCAAGGCGAAGAGGAAATGGGAGAGAAGACGTCTAAGAGGGCTGAAATTGCAAGACACATAGAGGAACTTGAGAGTAACATTTGGAAACACATGCCAATTCAAACCACCCTCGTGGGACCACCAATCATAGCCCCAATGAGTGTGCATATGGAAAAAGGAGAGCTAACAGCCCTTGGAGATATTCCAACTGGGGAACATAATGAACAGCAAGGTCTGGAGCAAATACCGACAGGGCAATCAAAAACTAAACCAACAGCTAAAGTTTCAATAGCACCACCAATCTTAAGAGGAGTTGCACTAGTAATTGTTGATTTGATCACAATGTATGATAGTGACTCTAAGGGTACAGACACTATAATTCTCGGTGTCGATGAAACAATGTTGAAAATACGAGACACTCAGGGCCAAGGACTGCAACCCTTGGACACAAAAACAGATTTGAATGCAGCTGAAGGTTATACCGCTCTTTCAGATCAAGTTTCCCAACCCTAGGTTGAAGAAGAAAGTTGCAGAGAAGACCAAGAAAAGGGGCAAGAAAAAGAACAAGAGGAAGCTCCAGAGGACAAGGGTGAAGGTGACGATGGAGGTTCCATCTCGAAGGAAGACACACAAGATAAAGGAGAGGTGAAGAAAAACCCTGATGAGGAAAAGCAGCTCAACTATGACATTGACAGAGATGAGGTTAATGAAGAACAGAATACGGACAAGGGGTATAAAGGGATCACAACAAAGCCACCAGGACAATCTCCACCCCAGGGATCAACACCTTCATCAGAAGCTACATAGATGATGCCCCAAGAGGCACTCTGGGCACTAAACAAGTTGAAGAGTTGCCCACGAATACAGAAATGGAAACCAAAAGTGAACCAAGACAGCCTTCAACAGCACAGGAGCAAGGGGAGAAAGTTAGCCACCAGAAGAGAGAAATTAACAAAGGCAAGAAACTAGTGCTTGAACATTTTCAAACCTTGTGTAGTTTGGGAAATGCCCTTTCATGGGGTGATCAACCAATTCTAGAGTCTGTAGACGAGGTGGCCGATGTCCAAGCTATAGCTTATGATAGAAAAAGACAAGTGGTGGTCATGAGGACTAGCAAGAAAATAAGACTTGCTCTGGATAGTGTAATGATGATCACCACACAAGAAACCTTGTTGGATGCCCGGCAATCCAGAACAAGCGAATCACTAGGAGACGAAATCATCATATCAAATGTTGCTATTGACAGGGCAAAAGAGGATGAGCAGGAAGCGGATGCTATGAGGAAAAAACTGGTGCATCTCAGGCATCAAGTGGAATATTACTAGGACACCACTCAGGCAGTTAGGTTCATAAGAGTAAAGCTCGAGGAGATCTATAAACAATTCAAGTCAGAAAGAGAAGCTTTTATGACAGAGATCATCGGTTCTCAAGAAGAAACCCTGCTAGACCAAATAGCACACAAAGAAATGATGCAGTGGTCTGAAAGGTCCCACGGGACTTTGGCACAGATTGAATACTTTTGAGAGATCCAGAAGGGCCAAGGGAAAGAAGAGCATGGTATCAAATTGCTAATAGAGGAAAGTTTGGCTAGATTCCAAGTGGCGGCAGAATATTGGAAGCGGATAGTAGATGGGCGACAACAGAAAATGTAAGACAGATGGGAAGAGTGTCTCAAGAACTAGGGTAAGATAAATCAGAAAATGAGGGATATTAGTCTACTAAAGTTCGCCATGCCCGATGACTTCATCAACCTAAATGACATGGTCAAACAGTGCATGGAGTGTGATAAAAAATTCAAACGTGACGTATTTGAAGGCGAAAGGCTGGAAGGAGGGCAATTCAAAAGACTCATCAACAGACCGATAGAAGCATCCTAGGTTCTCCGACACCTCAGTCCTAAGATAGACCAGTTCAAAGATCAAGTGATGGAAATGAAAGATAGGCTTAACGCACTGATGGACCAGCGTCGTTTTCCATATCTGCATACTTGCGAGGATCTCTTCTCCCAATGGTCTAAATATGACAAAGCAAATCCTTTGAGATGACAAAAGTTCATTGATAGCTTTAACGTGGACACAGTCCATTTATCTTTTGTTTTCTTTATGTTAAGTAAACATTATTTTTTTTGCATGGGATTTTCATATAAATAAGGATGACCTCGTTATAAAACGTCGACGGTTTTTTGTAAGGACCGATAACTAGACGTGGAACTACTTTGAAGTTTAATATTGAAGCTCATATAGAGTCGGAGACAAATTTCTGCCAAAGCTTGTGGATTAGCGTAATCTGTGGATTGTTCTACATACAATCATCAGTTGCAATCGATTTAGTAAGATTGTAATTGTGTATAAGTTATCTTGAATGATTATGATTGCTAAATGGATGTTGGCGTAAATTCGATGGTGTTTTAAAAGTCACTTGTGTTATACAGTAATCAAAATTATTTCTAGTTATCTGTTTTTCTCGTATGTGATCTCCTTCAATTCTTAGATGATTTTTGCTACTTAATCAATAGTAATATTATTGTTAAATATTGATTTAAGTGAGGTATCGTTTACATGTTGTTGGCAAAGGTTAACCTACACCCAATCTTCTTCAGAGCTTGATTATTGAATACTCAAGAAATAAACTAATAAAAAAGAAAAGAAAAAGGAAGAGAAAAGCCCAGGTGGAAGAAAATTTCCCCTTAACCGAAATTGAAGCCCATCGAAACTTGTCAAATCATCATCCGGAGAATCACGCTAACTTAAACAAGGAAGAGTCTAATTGGGCCTCGCCTCCAAGCATGATTCATGTTGTTGAGTCAAAGTGAATTTAGACCCCTCAACACCCTGGATATAGATGATATAGAGCACCACCACTACTTCCCTAGCCTTGTTTTAGTTTTACCCCTGAAAGGATAACAATGAAAGAACATTTACAACAAATAATGTTGTTATTAAGGATAGCATGTGGTGATTCTATGATGATGATATCCACAAGGAACCAGGACCATTAATTTCTCATAGAGAAAAGGAGCATCCAAGTTGCCACAACCATACATTAAGTTGGAAACATTGTTGTGACCATAATTCCATCTTCAAAAAGTTTTGTGAGTGATTGTGCAAGGAAGACAAAACCCCCTCCACATCATTCTATAATAGTACATGCATAAAGAACACAAGACACGTCTTCAACATCCTCTGATGTTTTGAAACACTAATCTACAAATAACTTTGAGCTAAAGGGAAAATGAATATTAACATGTTTGCATCCCTACATTTTAACAATAGATGAACATCTCATTATTAATCACATTTGAACCATGGATTAACTCCCGATTGGACCATGATTTAACCACGGATTAACTCCCAATTGGACCATGATCTCTATTTAAAGAGCATGGAAAATCATTTATCAATGATTAATGTGAGAGATGTTCATGTAAATTATGTTTCTCTGCATTAATGGATTCTCTATAATGCCTTGGATTGTTTTCCTTTTCTGAAGTTTTTCAACCATGTAAACACTAATGTCTTTATCTTGATGTGTGAGTGAATCTCTTAAGGTATCTACCAATTTGAATATACCTTTTTTTCAAACAAAGCTCACTTATTAAGAGTATAATAAAAATGATGCTAAGTTAATGGCAATCATTACTGTGCCATTCCAACCATAGTCAAGAGTAAAACCTATTACAAGTTGAGTTACTACAATAACACTATGCTACATATATAGTTTACACTGCAAGTATAAGTTCATCATATTATAAGAGGCATGTCACATTTTGTATCAGTAACCATGTAGAGGATTTGGAAGCATTACAATATAGGCAATCACATGTAGGCGACTGATTAATCACAACTCGCTAAAAATGACAACCATAACAACGGCGAATATGTTGGGGACCCATACAGACATGACGACAAAAACTCCTATATAAATAGCCCGTTAGCTGGATGTTCGGAGCATCACTTTGTTTCAAATTATCCTTTCTTGCAAATACTCGTTAAAACTGAAAAAGCTAGTAGGAAGGAGGTTAACAATGCAGTTCTTATTCTATTGCCTATCATCTTATTGCCATTTTGTAATTAAGGTTATTTAATATTTTGAATTGGATCCACCAACCAACTTGTCGTTTTGTAATTAAGGTTATTTAATATTTTGAATTGGATTCACAAACCAACTCTGGCAAAAACTTCATCTGCAAGAAATTTATCCCGGGTGCCAACTTATACATGATAAATCCCTTGTTTACTCTTGTAGCTTGAGGCTGCTGACAATCAACTGACATATACATCATTTAGTTTTTAAGAGTCGAATCCATTGGCAAATTTAAGCCAGAGCAACTAGCCATAAATAACCAATTATGTATACAATGTAATAGAATCCTTGCATTGTATACAATTTAATGTATTCCTACATGGAATCTTTCAACAGTTCCCAGTGGAGAAACTATGCAATTTAATGTATTCCTACATGGAAACTTTCAACAGTTCCCAGTGGAGAAACTATGTAAAAGTACATTATTTCAATTCAATGTTATAATTAATGTTCAGTTATTTCTATTTGGACCACTCTGACACGGGCCTTTTGATATCCTCTACTTCCCAATGGAAAAGTAAAATGATTGAATATTGTTCAAACTTCAGACTATAAAACTAGAATATATCTATATTAACAGACCCATTCATATCACTAGCTAGAAGAAAACACAATTTACAAGTTAAAAACTCTCTCTCTCTCACACGCACTTGACATAAGGGTGATGAATAAATTACCAATACAACTTTCAAACTGTAGTAGTTAAACAATGAAATAATCTTCACTGCCAAAAATGGGTCGCGAAGTCAGGGATCCACTGCCCCAACTTTTCGTTTGACTGATTTAACAAGAGACAAAAGTTCGTTTTTCCTCTTCTTCGTTGAAGAATCTTCAATTGTAGATTTTTTCTCTATGTCGGGTTTCAAGTCATCCACTGTTTTATCTGCAAACTTCTTTTGCTGCTTTTGAACTATGCTACGGCTATAAGTTGCGGACCTGACACCAAAAGGAAGAGATACAAATTGAAAGAGTTGAAAAAATTAATAAATTGAGCATTAGCTATTGACATTTGACATCAAATAGAAAAACATTTTCATTTCATCTGTCTGTGACAGCCATCCAGCAGAAACAGAGGACACAATATTAATATGCCACTAGAATTTTAATACTATTCCAGATATTTGATTTGGATCCTAAGCTTCATAATGTGTCCTCACTCAACATACCTTTTAAACTGTGGGTCCGTCGGATCTATGGCAAAATGATGAGATGTGAAGAGAGCAGAAAACCTTGGATCGTCACAATCAACTGTAGGTAGTTTGTCCTCACTTAGCACATCCTGTTTTCGGCCTTTGGATTTCTTAGCTTTTAAATTGTATCCTCGGACACCGTTTTCAAATCCGTGATCATCTGCAAGCAGTAGTTCTAACTCAGCTTTACTTGCATCTTCTTCCTCTTTCAGTTTTGCTGACAGAGATTTCAGTTTTGTCTCTTTTTTACCAGCCTTCTTCATGTTGGAACTGTTAACAGTTAGCCCAGTCTTCTTCCCAGTATCCACAGATTCATCATCTAAAAAGAAATCGTCGGACAAGTTATCCTTTTCTTCATCATTGGCATCCTCTCCATCAGAACTACTGGTTTCGTCTTCAGATGATCTGTTTGCAAGGTTTTTCCTTGCTTTTCTCTTTTCACTTCTTTTCCGCAAATAAGCCTCCCAAACCGTCTCCTCTGAATTATTTTTCTTGCTCTTTTCAAGAATACGCTTGCTTAGCTCCTCTAATCCAGTGTGGAAAGTTATCTCCATGTCTTTGTCATCTTTATCCTCCCTTTCTTCTGAAGGATCCCCAGACTCGAGAAGAAGGGCTCTATACTTCTCTCTTAAGCCTTTCTTCTTGTTCTCACCATCCTCTCCATTTTCTTGACTGTCATCGTCATCATCATCATCACCATCAGATACTTCATCATCCGATGCCAAATATGCCTTAAAATCCATTTCATTTAGCTGCAATGCAAAGAAAATAGAATTTAAAATGAGTATCTACCCATCTTTTCAGTATATACAACCATTAGTACAAGAGATCCTATTTCTTGTTCTCAAACCTTATAGAACAAGATAAACAGTATTCTGCTAGACTGCCAGAAGGAAACCAAAGTCGAGATGATAGAGAAATAGAAATCTCATTCTGCATTCTATCAAAAGGAATAAAATTGCAATAAAATTGCAATGCACTTTTTCTCTATATATTTGTACCATAGCAGATTTCTTCAACAGAACTACATATCTCCCAATGTCCTAAGAAAACAAAATATAAAGCCGTAGTCTAAACATTCTACGAAATGACTCTTTTTCGGCGATATTTTCCAGGGACATTTGCCCGAAATCCAGTGAGAAATTGTTAGATCCGCAGATTTGAGTGATTATTTTTGTATAATCCAAGTGCCCCAGGGTTTTTCAGCTTGCTGAATCCATTTCTGCATTCAGAAATGGATTTTAAACAACAAAAAATAGTGATTTCGTGCAAATTTATATCGCCGGATTCCGGCGAAAAAAACCATTTCTAGAACAGTTAGACAACGCCAAATATAAATAACAAAAAAACTGTACATAATCATATAAATGTTAGCTGGAAAATCTACTGTTAATCATCAAGTCCTTTCAAGATGAGTACAAAAAGAAGTAAATGAAATCCCCAGAAAGAGAAATTCAGATACCACACATGCAGATTACAATTGAAAAATCATTTGATCCCCTCTGCATAGAATCTGATAAACGATCCCTGATCTTTTTGTTGCAAATGCTCATAACTTCACAGACGTTCAAACAAGGCAGTAAAGTTTCCTCTGAAGTATAGATAGAAAGCCATCTAGTCTGAAACCTTCAAAAAAACACTACCAACTACTAGAAATAGTCAAACGTATTCCACAAACCAAGTGCTCTATTTACATGCTCTACTTGTACAGAAAAGACCAAACCACTTTAATCCAGACTAGTTTGGAGTAAAGAAAGACTGAGGGTCCCTTCAAATGACTACTGCTGCCTAGAACAAAAATTTTGATAATCACTTCTAGCATCTAATGGCTACATATTTCAAATCCCTGAAATATAGTTCAGATGCAAGTTAGATCAAATTTGCAGGAAAGACCTATGAAACAGCGAAAAAATAATATATCAAGTGTGAAATTTCAAATATTCATATTGCAAGTATATTGAATATTCAGTGAAAGAATTTGTCTAATATAAGAATTGCAGGGAAGCAACTGTGCATTGTTGCCAAACTGTGTGAGATGTTCTGCAGAGATGCATGAAATGAGCAAACTTTATTTCAATATAAAATGACATATTAGCTCATGAGGTCATTTTGGATTTTTGTGCCAAAAGAGATTTCAGAACCTCGTAAAATAGTATCAGATCCAGGGAGATTTATTCTTCTCGGTCTTATCAGGAGGTATGAGAACATACCAAGAAGCCATATTGAAAACCATGTGATATTCAACATGAACTGTGTTGAAAAATCTGAAGACCTGGTAGATTCATCACATCAGGTATCACAAACCTGTAGTCTCAGGTTCTGTAAGAAAAAGCTTATTCAGAGGATAGCATAGTTGTTTCAGAGACCTTGCAGGCAGCTGGAAGAATTGCAGAAATAATGGTGTCATTGGAGGTTGAAGATGGTTCAACTCTGTTTTGTTAAAGGTTCCATACCTGCTTCAATATCTACCAGATGAGGCCCCAAATCAAATCAAGCTGGTTCAGGAAGCCACAATATATCAAGGCAATGTTCAATCTTAAAATTAACAGCAGCAGTAAAACATGTAATTAAGCAGTATATTCAGCCATGACTGAAAGGCTATAAGCCCACATGGAAACAAAGAACTAAGATATAAACCCAGCGAAAAGGATAGGGCAAGTTGGTTAGGCAGAGGTGCTAAAGTTATACACTGATGTGTATGTTTTAACTTTTTCCCAATTAGCATAAAGGAAAAGGAGCGGGGATCTGCACTGGCAACAGCCAATAGTAGTCTGCCATATGTGGCTGATAGTAAATAATGAATAACGATCAGGAACATTGAACCACTGTCTAAGGATTAAATAGTTTGCAACTTTGCTGCTTAGTCGACGGAACCCGAAAATGAGGATAAAATTGGAGCAAGTATTGGGTTAGAGATATTTTTGCTGTAATCAAAGAATATGTGATTTGTTGCAATCGTCTTGATCTTCTTTGAAAATAATAATAAAGGCATATCCCAGGTGGCAACATTCAAGAGGTGAATCTACATGGCCAGAAATTAAGGAAAACCTCGAATCATAGAAGAAACCCTGAAACTTATGGACAGATTAATTTAAAAACAGTGACACATACATTAGATCCTCATTTTGAGGAAAGAAGAGGTTCCTTAGCCCAAAGAGAATAAGGACCTGCCCAATTTTGGCCAAATTGATTGAATTTGGTGGACCCAAGGGCTGGTTTTGAGGAGCAAAGTGGTTATTCATTAATAAATTGATACAATATGAATGATCATCTATGACTATGACTTTGTCATAGATGATCAGTTTTGAATCTCGTTTTAAAAATCTATAAATAGAGAAGAGAAAACTCTTCCAAAGGGGGGGATTCAATGGGATTATTTCCAAGGGATTCCATGCTACATCTTGGATAGTGAGGGTTTTGCTGATATAATATTGCCTTCCACCTTTCTTTCTGTTTCGTAGACCAGGTGCTGCGACTATAGATTGTTCTTGGATCAGATTTGCTCTATCTTTTCACTATGGAGAGTTGATATCTTCTCTGGAGGTTTGAGTCAAGCATGACACAGCAGTATCACTGTTTTGTCCCCTGATGTTATCTTTGTAAAAATTGAAAAATCAATGACCATTGTGGTTAGACTCTAGTCTTTTGATAATTCTGATTAATAATATTGTTGGTTGTTCTACTTGCATGATTTATGGAATACTTGTGGTTGTATGATGATTCTATATTGGACATTCTCTTCATTAAATTTCAGTACAGTAATTCATTAATCTGATAGACAAGATAAATCCTCTGATCCGGATTTATGCAGGAACACAATGAAATACAGAAATACCCATAAACGCAGAGATGCAGCGGAAATAAAACTTCATTTCATTAACAACAAATGACTGAAATATGCTTACAGACAGAATGGAAATAAAATAGCTAGGGCGCTGGTAGCTTATCTCTGAGAAAAGATGTGGCGGCTACTGGCCTCTGAACTCTGTGTTACAATGAGGCTCGAAGGCCTATATATTATTGAGAAACAATGGAAAACCCTAAACATTCAAAAACCTAACCCTAGGAGATGAAACACCAGAATATGGGCCCCATCAGGGTAAATTGGTACATCAATTTCTCGGGGTCGTAACTTTGGCATACTATCTCCATTTGACGCACATGATACATCGTTAGAAAGATCTATCCGAGGACTACGCTGTTGATAGTGAATATCGAGTCCAGAACGGACTCATATTCACTGGATCATTTGATGCCAAAAAACGTCGTTTAGGGCCTCAAAACGGCTCCGGAAGTTCAGGACCCAAAAAAATGCTAAAGATAGTAAATTGTGCTACAATTAAGGAAACTAAAAAACTGAAAGAAACAATGGTGTGGGTCCAAGTGGAATAGGCGGGTGGCCACCAATATCCACCTGGATCATTCCTACCCCCTTAGGAAGCAATGGTCCCCATTGCGTTGAGTTCCACCATGAGATGAGGAAACTTCTGTTGAACTTGGTCCCTGGTGAGCCACTTGCCCTGGTGAAGGCGTTGGCCTGCTTTGACAACTCGATATAGCAGGATCCTCTGCTAGCGGGTGTTCTTGATATGTGTGTCCATAATCCAATCAGTTGTGGCTTGTTCCATGCAATCTGGGTTTAACTCTGTTGGTGTGAGTTGTTCTGCCATGTCGGATGTGTCCAATAGAGGTGGAAAGTAGGGCCGAAGGCGGACCACATTGAACACTGGGTGCAAACCAAGGAATGGTGCAATACTGAGCTCAAAGGCATTGTCCCCTACAGCCTTGGTGATGGTGTATGGCCCATATCGGAGTGGGCGAATCTTGCGGTAGGGTCCAGCGAGGTCCTCCGTTTGCAAATGTAGCCACACTTTGTCGCCCACCTGGAAGTTGTGTGGCACCCGATGTTGATCATGTCGTTGCTTGTACTTAACATTGGCTCTATCCAAGATGTCATGAACCTGTTGGCGGATGTGCTGAATGCGCTCAATGAAGTTGTTTGCCTTGTCAGCCTCACACTGGACATGGGTTGAATCTGCCTGAGTAGCCGCAAATGGCATGGCTACATCAATGGGACATAGTGGCTGGAATCCCAAGCCCACCTGAAAGGGGTTGTGGCTGGTTGAGCTATGGAGAACCCGGTTGTAGCTGTGTTGTACATAGGGGAGGCTCTCATCCCATGTGCATGGATGCTTTGAGTTGTACATGCGCAGAATGTGTACGATCATTCGGTTGACGACCTCTGTCTGGCCATCAGTTTGCGGATGGAAAGTTGTGGACTTGGTGAGCTTGGTGTCCATCATCGACCAGAGGCTGGACCAAAATGCACTAAGGAACCCGCTATCCCGATCTGAGATGATAGACTGTGGGATCCCAAAGTGTACCCACACTCGTTCAAAGAAGAGTTTAGCAGTGGCTTCTGCTGTGATATTCTTCTTGCAGGCCATCATAATGGACATCTTCGAAAATCTGTCGACAACCACAAAAACATAGTCATTGCCATGCTTAGTAGAAGGAAGGCCCAACATGTAATCCATGGAGATGGATTCCCAAGGTCGACTAGGGGTAGGCAGCGGAGTATAGAAGCCTTGCTTCTTGATGGTCGGTTTGGCAATGGCGCAAGCAGTGTAGGACTTGATGTACTTCCCGACATCCTGTCGAAGGTTCGGCCAATAGAAATACTTTTGCAGTATTGCCACNAATCTGTCGACAACCACAAAAACATAGTCATTGCCATGCTTAGTAGAAGGAAGGCCCAACATGTAATCCATGGAGATGGATTCCCAAGGTCGACTAGGGGTAGGCAGCGGAGTATAGAAGCCTTGCTTCTTGATGGTCGGTTTGGCAATGGTGCAAGCAGTGTAGGACTTGATGTACTTCCCGACATCCTGTCGAAGGTTCGGCCAATAGAAATACTTTTGCAGTATTGCCACGGTTTTCTCGACCCCGAAATGCCCAACGACCCAACTGTAGTGCGCCTCCCAAATCATCTTGGCATGCTCGCTTGAAGGAACACAAATGTGTCCCAAGTGACATAACAGTGCATCCTGAAGGTGAAAATTAGGAACTTGCTTACCCTCCAAGAACGTATTGTATGTGTGGCCGAATTTTGGATCACTTTAGTAGAGAAGAGGCCAATTGGAAGTCTCGTGCCCACAAGAGTTGAGCACCGTGGTTAGCGCCATGATAGGTGGTCGGCTGAGGCAGTCTGCAACATTATTGGTGCTTCCTTTCTTGTACTTAATGTTCAAATGAAATTGTTGCAGGTATGTGAAGCACTTCTGATGGCGATCGTTCTGCAACTTCCCTTGTGTCTATATGAACTACAAGGGTCGGTGGTCTGTGTGGATGACTGTTTCCTTTCCCAAAATGTAATGCTTCAATGCTTCCATTGTCAACAAGCCTGCACAATGGAATACATCTCTTTGTCATAAGTGGGATACTTCCGGACTGTGTCGGAAAGTGTCTCACTGTGATATGCCACTGGATGCCCTTGTTGAGTAAGGACCGCCCCAATAGCATAGTCAGAGGCATCTGTCTCGATCTCAAATTGTTGTTGCAAGTCTGGTAATGTGAGCACTAGTGCAAAGCAGAGGCGATGCTTCAACTCTTCGAATGCCTTCTGTTGAGATTCAGAACAAAAGAATTTTGCTTTCGCTCCTCCCTTGGTGACTTGACTCAAGGGCCAAGTGATATGAGAGAATCCCAACACGAACCTGCGGTAGAAATTGGCAAGACCCAAAAAGCTGCAAAGCTCTGTTAAGGTGGTTGGGGCTGGCCAATCCCGAATGACTTGGATCTTGACTAGATCCACATGCACCCCCCGCTCATCAATAATGTATCCTAGATACTGAACCTGGGTCATGCCAAAAGTGCACTTCTCCAAATTGGCACACAACTTGTGTTGTCGCAGTGTTTGGAGGACCTGTTGGATGTGGTGGAGGTGCTCTTCCCAAGTCTGGCTGAAGATCAGAATGTCATCCAAGTACACCACTACAAATGAGTTGGTGAATGGTCGCAAGATGTCGTCCATTAGCCTCGTGAAGGTTGCAGGGGCATTCGTCAACCCGAAAGGCATGACCAGCCATTCGAAAAGGCCCTCCTTNTGGCTGAAGATCAGAATGTCATCCAAGTACACCACTACAAATGAGTTGGTGAATGGTCACAAGATGTCGTCCATTAGCCTCGTGAAGGTTGCAGGGGCATTCGTCAACCCGAAAGGCATGACCAGCCATTCGAAAAGGCCCTCCTTGGATTTGAAGGCAATCTTCCACACATCAGAGGGTTCGATTGGTACCTAGTGATACCCAGACTTCAAGTCGATCTTGCTGAAATATTTTGCCCCCTTGAGTTGGTCCAGAAGGTCATCAATCCGTGGGATCGGGTACCTATTCCGAACGGTGATCTTGTTCAACGCCCGATAGTCAATGCAGAGTCTCCAAGTCCCATCCTTCTTCTGCACCAGCACGATCGGGCTCCCACAGGGTGATGAACTCGGCCGGATGTGACCTTTCTGCAACAGCTCCTGAATCTGCCTCTTGATTTCATCATTCTCCAGAACAGAGCGTCGATAGATTGGTCCATTGGGCAGCGGCACATCTGGGTCAGATCGATGGGGTGCTTGACCTGGTAGTGTAGACGCACCCCTGCGGGGGAGGTGAAGATGTCCTTGTACTCCTCCACGACCTTATCCATTTGTTGTTGTCGTGCAGAGGGGCCTTATCTGGAGGTCGTGACCACAGTCTTCTTCTTTCCCTGAGGACAGATCATCAAGAAAACAAATTTCCTGGTTTTGGCAATGAGCTTACTGCATTGTTTTGCAATAACCAAAGAGATAGATGTAGGCGGTGATATTTCCAGTATCATGTACAACTTATTGCCCAAAGTAATAATAACAGCACGAGGCTTGGACTCATACACAGCATGTCACTTCCACAAGTATGGTTGGCCTAATAAAACATCGGAAACATCAAGAGGAGCAATGTCACATAATACCTCATTCGTGAAGGGCTTGATGTTGTAGGGAAGTCGACATTGTTGGCTAACGCGGAGGTCCCGTCCTTGGTGCAGCCACCCGATGGTGTATGGTTATGGGTGTGTTGTGGTCGGCAAGCCCAGTCGTTTCACGACCTCTACTGATATGAGGTTCTTCTGGCTCCCACTGTCGACAATGAATTGCAACGGGGAACCCTTTACCCACATCTGAGAATCGATGAGGCGCTCCACCTCCTCTAGCTCTTCTGGTTCCTTCTTCTGGATCTTCGTGGTGGCAACAGTGGCGTTGGGCTCTGCGTCAATAATTTGCTTCCCCTTGTCATTCCCCTTATCGGATTTTGATTCAGAGTCAGAGCCTGCATCCAATTCAGAAGCCTTCAACTCGACTACCAGTGACTGCTTGGCCCGACACTCACTTGTGTTGTGAGTGGAGCTCTTATGGAACTCACACCACTTCCCCGTGTCCTTTTTTGGCTTCATGGTGTTGTTCTTTGCTTGCGGCTTTGGTGGGTTGTCCTGGGCAGCCCCACCTTGGCTTGGTCCTTTGTTTGGCGACTTGGGGGTACCTTTCCCTTGCCTCTGATTCACAGACCCAAAGTCTCGCTTCTTCTGTTTGAACTTCTGCTCAATCTTGGCAGCATACCGGTATGTCGCACCAAGCGAGAAGATGTAGAGGAACTCCATTTCCTCCTGAATGTATCTATGCAGACAACTGCGGTACTTTAACACCAAATGTTTATTCAAATCTTTGATACCCAATTTTGTGCGTAGGGTATGAAACAGATTCGTCAGCTCATGCACATCTTGGTCCCTTTGCTACCGCAGTGTAGTCCATTGTATGTATTTGTCCTCATAGCTCCCCACGGGATAATATTGTTCCTTCACGGCGTCTCGGAAAGAATTCCAAGTGGGTGCGACCGAGAACAGAGAGGGTTCCCCCTCGCTCTGTTGCTCCCAGTAGGTTTCCCACCAGTCCTTGACATGGGGGGCAGCTTTGAGTGCAAAAATAATCCTTTCTCGATCGGAAAAGTCATGAACTGAGAAACATGAGATGACAACCATGTATGTGAGTGAGGAGACTTAGAAGGAAAATCTATGTCAATTCGTTGCCAATAAGCAGACTTTTGTTGGTAATATAGATGCCATTTGTTTCTGGGGATGTGAAGTGTTAGCACTAGAAGTCGCCTCCAGATTGCGTTGGAGGTAAGCCCAGTACCCATCAGAGTTTTATGTCACAGGTTGGTTTTAAAGAGGTCAAATGGGCGCAGACTCAAGATGATATCGTTTTAACTCAAAAAACTGGACTGGTATGCACATGTAGGTGAGGTCTTAATTAACTTCAGTCAGTAAGTTGGAGTAAGGGTGAATAGAGGGAAGACTTTGGTGAGGAGAGTGTAGAGGTCTGTCGTAGACATCAAGTCTTTCAGCAGCCTAAGGAAAAGCTTCAAATACAAGATCCTCTTGGATTCAAAACTTCAGGAAACTAAAGAACATAAATAACAGCGCTGCAATCAAACATACATTACAATACAGTCAAAACAATCCATGTGAATCCTTCAATCATGGACAGTTCAGTATCAAAGGCAAATAGGATGAAAAAGAAGTTGACTTTCATTAAACAAGAAGTCTCCGATCAAAATACATAACCAGAGAACCAGAGTTCTTCATCAAAAGTTTACAATACAAGAGCGTAGCTCAACCATCGACCTTAACAAAATATCAAAACTGCCTATATATACTAAAATGTTGCAACCACCAGGAATGTGATAAGATCACTGCCTTCAAAGCCTTCAGTCGGCACCCGCTCTGCCAGGTTGTGTAGACCTCATTATGTCAAATGTGAGCCAGGCATAGTTATGTGCTTTACACGAAAAATTGCCCATAAGGAAGCTTCGAATCGTAAGTGTGCCTTCATGGCTGCTCTCTGCAACGTTTTCCATTTATGGGATGAGGCGAGGTCTCAACTGCTGCCCACGATCTTCAATAATTGTCTTCATTGGGATTAGGACTGGGCCTGACACCCATAACTGTTCTCAGACGGTGCCAATGACTTCTGCGAGTCCATCCTGATGCCTCGAGGCCATGAATGGTCTTTGTCTGTGACCAATGCGAGCTTTGCAGGTGGCAATCTGATAGCGTATGCACAAGGGTGATGTGGAGCGAGGTGCTTGGTGAAAACTCGCATGGCCCAACGAGTGAGGGACGACCATGTGGAAGGAAGCGATTGGGGGAGCGAAGGCTTGGATGAGGTTATGGTGGCGAGGGAAAGGCAAAGGTGGCAAAGGATGAGCGAGGTGTGATAGGCGAGGAGGAAGTGACGTGTAAGGGAGAGTGGAATGTGAGTGGGACAGATGTTGGGAGGGTGCTTGAGCTGCTTAGGCCTCCAATCTTTTCATTTTCCCTATGAAAATCATGGGTAAAATGCCACATGATTTACACCATAATGCTCTTGAGGATAAACCTTAATTTCTGTCTGATTCTTAAGAAATAGTCTGTAGCTCCTTGTGCTAACATATAGGCTCCATGGGGGATAGAGACCTCCCTGTGAGGCTCTAAGAACTCCTTTTGCGGTTTCAGTGCCTTGGTATTGGGTTGAGTCACTTATAAAAAACAAAAACAAAAGAAAAATGATATTTACCATGATGTGGGAAGCCACTAATGGCTTAAGTGAAAAGCTTCTTCAGAAAATGCCCATTTACAAGGCGAGCAAAAACTTCAGCATCCTCCAAATCCTGCAACTTGTAAGTGTTATTTGAAAAAACCTCAGAAATTTTGAAGGGGCCAATCCATAAGGCCTCAAATTTACTGTGCTTGCCTTTCTCTTGTTTAGGTGCATCCCACTTGAGTACTAGATCTCCCAGCCGGAAATCCTTTTTGTTTACCTTCTTGTCAAAGGCATGCTTGATCTTCTATTGATGGTCATGTGCTTTGTCCAGTAGTTGCTCCTTAGTCTGTTGCACTTCTACCAACTGTTGTATTCTTCTAATCATATCATCTGGTTCTCCCTGGTAGTCTTGGAAAAATTTTACCACAAGCAAGGCAAGCTGAGAAGGAAAGATGGCCTCAACTCCATACACAAGCTGGAAAGGAGAGACACCAAGATATCTCTTTGTTGTCACTCGATCAGCCCATAGAGCAAATTTAGGCTTTGAATCCCATGCTTTCTTATTGTCCTCTAACAGTCTTTTGATGATCTTAATAAGGCTCTTGTTAGAGGACTCTGCCGGTCCATTCCCTTGGGGGTAGTAAGGAGTAGAGTGAATCAATGTGATTCCAAACTGTTCACAAAACTTAATCAGTGGTTCATCCTTGAAAGTTGCAGCATTATCCATGACAATTATGTTTGGACAACCAAATCTTGCCATAATATCCTCAAGAAAACCGATGATTACTTTGTGGGAAGCATTTCTTGTGGGAATGGCCTCTATCCACTTGGTAAAGTAGTCTGTGGCAGTCAAGATCCACCTATGTTGACCACTTGAAGCAGGATGAATTTCCCCAATAAAATCTAGGCCCCACTGTTGAAAGGGTCCTGAAGCTACCACAGGCTTCAGTGGCAAAGACTTGAGTTGTTGCTTTCCAGAGAATTTCAGACACTTAACGCAGGCCCTGACCTTAGCACAAACATAAGTGAAGAGACTAGGCCAAAAATAACCAACCCCAATAAAATCTAGGCCCCACTATTGAAAGGGTCCTGAAGCTACCACGGGCTTCAATGGCAAAGACTTGAGCTGCTACTTTCCAGAGAATTTCTGACACTTAACGCAAGCCCTAATCTTAACACAAACATCAGTGAAGAGACTAGGCCAAAAATAACCAGCCCTAAGAATCTTATAGGATGTGGTTCTCCAGAAGTGATGCCCCCCACATAAACTACATGAAACTCATACATAATCTTTTGGGCTTCCTGTGGGTCTAGACATCTCAAAAGTACTCCTAAAGGGTCTTTCCAATATAAAACTTGATCAATCAGACAATATTTAATTGATTTGAGCTTCAAAGCTCTTACCTTGCTCTTTCCCATGCCATCAGGAGGCTATAACTTCTGTAGGAAAAATATAATGTCTCTTTACCAAGTGCATCCTGCCAACGGGGGTGTGACTTTAGGATCTTCATCAGAGAACTCAGCTTGTTGATTCTCTGAACAACTGTTGATGAAATTTACCCCCAAGACTTTATAATTAGATTCAGCCAACAACCTAGATAAACCTTGACCTTCAACCAATTTGGTAGGCTTTATTTCGAGATCAAATTCAAGGATTTTGGCAATCCACTTGCTCCTTCTTTCGTCTATGTCAAGCTGAATGAGGATCTCCTTCACAGAGACTAAAGGGACATATGCAATGACTTTTGAATGTAGTAATAAACTTTGAAAGCTTTGAGAGTTTTAACCAAAGCATAGGCCTGCTTTTCCATGATGTCATACTTTATTACAGCATCTCTCAGTGCCCTACTGAAAAAGGAAATGGGCTACTCTAACCCTTCGGCATTTTTCTGCTATAAAACAGCTGCTACTGTGTCAAATGAAGCAAAAGAGAAAATCAAAAACTCCTTGGAGTAGTTAGGACTGATGAGCACAGGTGCTTCAGTCAAGGCCTTCTTTATTTGGTCAAAAGAGTTACGAGATTCAAAAGTCCATTTGGTTTCATTTCCTTTCCTCAACATGGCTGTGATAAACTTCACCGACTCGGCAAAATTTGAAACAAACCTTCTCAAAAAATTAATTTTCCCCAAGAAAGACTGAACTTCTTTCCTGGATCTAGGGAGTGACAAAGTTTGGATAGCCTCTACCCTGCTTGGATCAATCCTTACCCCCTCAGCTAACACAATGTGCCCCCCCAACAGTTTCCCCTCTTTCATGGAAAATAATGACTTTTTTGGATTTAAAGAGAGACCAAACTTTTTTCATTTCAAAAAGACCCTTTTCAAATGGTCATGATGTTCTTATCAGATTGTGAGAACATTGTTATGTCATCCAAATAGATGACCACAAACTTGTCATGTTCCCCAATAAATGTTATGTCCATGTCTCGCTGAAAAGTTGCTCCTGCATTCATCAATCCAAAGGGCATCTTAGCATACATGAATGTACCCCAAGGAGTGGTGAAGGTTGTCTTCTCTCTGTCTTTAGGCAAGACAGAGACTTGATTGTAGCCAGAAAAGCCATCAATCATAGACATTCTGGATGCCCCTGTCACCCTCTGTAATATTTGTTCCATCTTGGGCAAGGGGTAATTGTCTTTCTTAGAGCTTCTGTTCAGATTTCGAAAACCCACACAAAATCTGATTTCTCCATTTTTCTTTCTCACTGGAACCAAGTTGGCCACCCATTCAAAATACCTCAAAGGAATGATAATCTGGGCATCCAAAAGCTTTTTTACTTCGTTCTCCATAATGGGCAGCAACATAGGATTTATTTGTCTCAACTTCTGCCTAAATGGCTTGGACTCTTCCTTCAATGGGATCTTGTGCTCAATGATACTTGTGTCATATGTCCTGAGATCTTCATATGTCCAGGCAAACACATCAACAAACTCTTTTAACAACTCAGCATATTCGGCCCTTTGCTCTCTTGACAAGCTGCTTTACAACTTGACAAATTTGGGATCTTTCTCTGTACCAATATTGTACTCAATTATATCAGCATCATCAACTAAGCCTTTAACCTTTACTGCCACATCATTTCCATCGAACAACCTTTCCAAAGGAACTAGTCCCTTCGGAATATGATTGCTAGGCAGCTGAACAACATAATGATTGGCAATTTTGTTTAGAAAAACATCAGTACAAGGATTGCTTTCAGAATCATGATCTTGGTCAATATGTAATGCAAAGAATTCATCAACAGACTCAAGAAATTTTTTGATCTCAAGATCATCCTCAAACACGTTCCAATGCTGACATTGTCAGGTATAGAGGATCTATATTTCACCTCCACATCATATTTGAGTTTAGGTGGCGGTGTAACTCTGAAATGGCTTGCTGAAACAGCCAAAGAATTAGCCATGGTATTCTCCTTTCTTGGAATAAATGAAATGTTGAAAGCTAAGAAGAAACTGTCAATTAGGTCCCACACCTCATTTCTGTAAGTTCTAAGGCTAGGGTGCTTAGCTTGATAAATATTTTTGATTTGATGAATAATTAGCTATGCATCCCCAAACACTAATAGCTCTTCAATTCCCATGTCTTTCGTAGCCCTTAAACCCAAAACAAGAGCTTCATACTCTGCCACATTGTTGGTGGCTTCAAATTCCAACTTGTATGACAGAGGTATAGTCTCTTGATAAGGTGAAACGAAGATTACTCCAGCACCAGCACCTTCCTTAGAAGAGGCTCCATCAAAGAACATCTTCCAAACAGGGGTAGTTGAAGGAGGGGTTTCACAAGAAGTGATGGACTGTTTTTTGATTTTAAAAGGGCTTTCAGGAGCATCAGTGAGCTGCAATATGTTGGATCCCAAATCGGTGTCAAGGGCAAAAATAGGATGGTTGGTGGGGTTTGCTTCATCACTAATGATGTAGGCCAATTGAGCTTCCCTGTAAAGTCTTCTATGCTCACCCCCAAATACAGGAACAGTGGCATATGTGAGGTCCATCTGTAAAGTTCACCCAAGTCTTTTTATCCAAGATCTTGACAATAGCATGCCAAACTTGGAGGGAACATCAGCCACTACAATGTCCATGACCACACTTTTCATTGGCAACTGAAATAAGGTCACAACCAGATCTTTGATGACCCCAAGACACTTCACTTTCCTAGAGTCGAAGAAATATAAGTCATGGTAGGCCTTTGTGATCTCTAATCCAAATTCATCCATGATTGTTTTGGGCCTGAGATTGTGAGATGCCCCCGAGTCTAACAAACAATTATGCAGCACCTTATCATGTATGTTCAGTGACGTATAGAAGGGAGGGGACGAATCATCTCTATCTTCTATCAAAGGACCTAAGATGACTGTTGGCTTTTCATCTTGGAGATTTAATGAATCAGTGGTATTTGAGGAGGATTCGAGCAGCAACTCATTGGAAAGATATTTTCTAAATCCTTTAATTTTTATCAGTTCTAAAAATGGTACAGGGATCTTGATTTTTTGGACCTCATTTTCAAAATTGAAGGAAGATGGAGATTTCAGAATCTCCTTGACTTCTGGAGTAGGATCTCCAATCAAAACTGGGGGGTTTTGAGCGTCTTTTTTCTTGCTTCCCACTGTCACAACCTTGGCAGAATTCTCTGTTTTTGAGGGATGATTTGAAGCATTAGTCTTTTCCCCCTTCTTTTTAGATCTCAGATTATATTTATTAGGATTCACTTTTGCCTTCTCTCCCTTACTTAATTCATTTATTTGATTATCCATCAAGGACTCCCCATATGCAGACTTGGTCAAGTGAGGGGATGGAGGGGTGTTGTTAATGTTTATGCCATTATTATAGTTCTTTGCAATTCAATAGATAACAACAATATAAGAACAAGATCACTGAGAAATACACATTCACAAGAGACACAGCATTTATCCTGGGAAACCCTCTAGGGGAAGAAAACCCAGCAAAAACTTCCTTATCATAAATTGCCAATACAATGTCAAGAGATAACTCAAACCAATACAGAAAGTCCTCTCCAAAAGATGCACCACTCTTCTCCCTCTCTCCAACTGGTAAGTCGCAACTTGCCTCTCAGAAATGAGCAAGTGTGTTGTGTGCAGTGTTGATTAAGTCGGCATCGGCAAAAAGTCGGCGAGGGTCCGGAAAAAATCGTTTCGACAAAAGTCGGCAAAAAATCGGAAAACCACGACAAACATTAAAAAATACAAAATATATTCATTTTTTTCAAAATTTTAAACATATAAAGCAACAACAACATCAGATAAACACATTGGCACATAAATATGGAGAAATCACTGATATATATGTAGTCACTAG
>JASDQU010012102.1:134177-175910 GCA_032191745.1 Picea mariana | reverse complement strand
TCTATGAGTTTCCCTTTTGAAGTAGGGTTTCTTCCTTCCTCCTTTTGTATGAGTAGCTAGGGCTTGATCATCATCCCTTGCTAGTAGTGCTTCACGGTTAGCTACCCTTGTCTCTTCTTGGATGCATTCTTCCCATAGGCTCTCAAACTGCAGTTTCTCCTTTCTGGCACATATCATCTAGATGAAAGCATCCCAAGGTCTTGTGAGACCATTTAGGGCTGTCATTACGAATTCGTCTTCATCTATGGTGTCTCCAATCGCTTTTCACTGTTCTTTAATTTCTGAGATTCGGGAGAAATATTCTTGAATCATTTCTCCTTTCTGCATCTTGGTATTCTTCAATTGAGATCTTAGGTTCATCTTTCGCTTGATGTTCTTTCCTTCGTATAGTTTGCTTAGAGAGTCAAACATCTCTTTCGGAGTGTTCTTGGATGATACATACGGGATCAGGTGGTCTTTGATTGAATCTGCAATGATTCTTTGAGCCATGATTGAATCCTTCTGATGCTTTGCTTTCTCTATTGCATCTTCAAGTTTCGGCACTTCTTCTTTGATGAATCTTGCTAGGTCATTCTCTACAAGGATCAGACCGATCCTATACTTCTAGGCACGGAAGTTGTATATGCCTTCTAGTTTCTCAACAAGCTTTGTGCTTGCAGACAACTTGTGCTTGAGGCTATCAAAAATGACCAAAAATGAAAATGCTTAAAATCAAATTTTGACCTTACTAGGAGGTGCGCTTGGCTGAGGCGAGTAGCCTGGTGTACTTGGATCTGAGAAAATTCAATTTTTGCCCCTTCAAATCTGATTTGCGGATTTCTGCACTGGTGCTTCTGGTACTTGGATTTGAGAAAATCCAATTTTTGCCCTTCAAATCTGATGTGCGGATTTCTGGACTGGTGCCTCTGGTACTCTGGTACTTCTAGTACTTCTGGTACTGGTTTTTTGGTACTTCTGGTACTTTTGTGAAACTAGGGTTTCACTTTCCGGGAGATCCAGCCACTGAAAAGGTGCGCTCAAGGTGCCAAAATGATCCTTGGGGGAGGGAACAACTTTCTAGGTGGTTTTGGAGCTGAAAAGCTTCACTTTTGAAAAAACCTAATTTGCAGGTACTGCAACAGTGACGTTTTTCTCTTGCAAATATGCTTCCTTCAGGTTGGCTCTGATACCATGTTAATGTTTATGCCATTATTATAGTTCTTTGCATTTCAATAGATAACAGCAATATAAGAACAAGATCACTGAGAAATACACATTCACAAGAGACACAGCATTTATCCTGGGAAACCCTCTAGGGGAAGAGAACCTAGCAAAAACTTCCTTATCATAAATTGCCAATACAATGTCAAGAGATAACTCAAACCAATACAGAAAGTCCTCTCCAAAAGATGCACCACTCTTCTCCCTCTCTCCAACTGGTAAGTCGCAACTTGCCTCTCAGAAATGAGCAAGTGTGTTGTGTGTCAAAGTGAGGCGCTGGCCTCTCTATATATACAAGTCCGGCACGTGTGAAGTGTCTCTTTACTGGCAGGGCCGACTTCTCCATATGGGTGGGTAAACCCACCTTTATTATATTTTTGGGTCTCAATAATAACTGTTGGCGCCGACTTCTTATTCTGCCTATTATAATTGTTTGTTGACCAATCCGCAAAAGGGGATTTGGTCCTAATACAATAACCGACATGATCAATCCACAATGGGGATTGATCCTATGAATAATATAACAATAATAATAAGAATACTCTTTGCAATTACATTATTTCAACAGGTGTCACCCAAGCAATGGATCCCAGGATCATCTTCTCCATCTACAAGGTTGTTTTGTAAAGGGGTTTGGATCCTTTGATCATCTCTTCCTCTGTTTCTGGGCTCTCTTGGAAGTATCTGAGGAGCATTATTAGGTCTCTTGAAGGTACCTATGTTATCATCGTTTTGAGTACTTCTATAGGTCTGTCTTGCTTCAAGTTTTACCTTCTCCATATCAGCAGAAAGAGATTTTACTAATTTGGTAAGCTCATCATCTTGAGGGTGGGCAGCAGAGGAAGAGGTTGAAGTTTCAGACCTTCCCCTTCTTCTGTCCCTGTTAGCCTTACTCCTAAGCTCATCAACTGCCATAATATTGGATTCTACTTCAATGGCTCCATCTTGCATATGAGCCAAGGAGGTAGCTCTCCTTTCTCTTAACAGGAGGCATAAATCAGAGTCAAAAGAACTAGAATAAGTAATCTTTGCAGAGGTTTCTGTAGGCTTAACCTCAGTGGGAATTTATCTATACATTTTATTAAATCTCTTTGAGAAGTCAGAAACAGATTCCCCTTCCTTTTTCTTCAGTGATCTAAACTCTGTAATATAGTAAAGGAAATCCTTTCTATCCCCCGAATTCTTTAACAAGGCTTCATCTAGGGCTTCAATCCCATCGATAGATCCAAGAGGCAAGGCCCTAAACCACTTCCTAGCCTTGCCCTCAAGGCTATGAACAAAAATCCTCATCCATCCATGATGACATGACAATCTGTAAAACTCTAAAAGGCTTCAAGGTGTTCCTCTGCGGTTATGTCTCCCTCGCCTGTGAACTTGGGCAACTGCTTAAGGTAGCCATCCGCTGGGAGGGCATTCAGAGGCTGAGGCAAAACAAGAGGGGCATACCTAGCAGCTATTATAGCTTCCATACTAGTTCTGGGGGGATTAGCTCCTGCCATTTGTATGTGGATTGGAGGAGAACCCGGAGGGGATGGAGTTGGGCTATGTGAAACTGAGACAGTGTTCCTGGGAGGTGAAGACAAGGGGCTTGAGGGAACAGAAGTCTCCCCTTCAGCAACTACAGCAACTCTAATGGGAGGAGGAGTAGAAAAGTCTTCTAAGGTCAAAGCTCTCTCCTTCCACTTCACAACTTCAGGGGAGAAAGGGGTGTCAAAGCTCTCTCCTTCCAAACCAAGAATAAGAGGGGAGAAATCGACAAGAAAGCTCCCAAAACTTAAATTTCTTGAAACTCCCGCAGTTTGTATAATAGGAGAATCAGAAACTGTTACTGGAGTTTGTAAAGAGGGATTATGCAAATTATCAGACAAACTTTGTACAGCAATGGAGGTACCTTTTTGAGCGGTCTTTCCCTTTCTGATAATTTCCTCTAGGTCAGCTTTAGACGTTGCTAGAGGCAACAGTGAAGTGGACCTCGTGTGTCTGCCTTTAGGAGCCAGAACTGAAACAGTGGAGTCGAAACAGTGGAGTCGCCAAGTGCAAGCTACAATCTTCAATGGTACTGATATCTGATGCACCTTCAGAAACAAAGCTTCTTTGTCGTTCTATCCCAGGGAAAAGTCTTCAATTCATTCCCCAACAACGCGCCAGAAATGTTAGCACTAGAAGTCACCTCCAGATTGCGTTGGAGGTAAGCCCAGTACCCATCAGAGTTTTATGTCACAGGTTGGCTTTAAAGAGGTCAACTGGGCGCAGACTCAAGATGATATCGTTTTAACTCAGAAAATTGGATTGGTATACACATGCAGGTGAGGTCTTAATTAACTTCAGTCAGTAAGTTGGAGTAGGGGTGAATAGAGGGAAGACTTTGGTGAGGAGAGTGTAGAGGTCTGTCGTAGACATCAGGTCTTTCAGCAGCCTAAGGAGGAAAAGCTTCAAATACAAGATCCTCATGGATTCAAAACTTCAGGAAACTGAAGAACGTAAATAACAGCATTGCAATCAAACATACATTACAATACAGACAAAGACCATTCATGGCCTCGAGGTGTCAGGATGGACTCGCAGAAGTCATTGGCACCGTTTGAGAACAGTTATGGGTGTCAAGCCCAGTCCAAATCCCAATGAAGACAGTTATTGAAGATTGTTGGCAACAGTTGAGACCTCGCCTCATCCCATAAATGGAAAACGTTGCAGAGAGCAGCCATGGAGGCGCACTTACAATCCGAAGCTTCCTTAAGGGCAATTTTTCCTGTAAAGCACATAACTATGCCTGGCTCGCGTCTGACATAATGAGGTCTGCACAACCTGATAGAGAAGGCGCCGACTGAAGGCTTTGAAGGCAGTGATTTGATCACATTCCTGGTGGTTGCATCATTTTAATATATATACGCAGTTTTGATATTTTGTTAAGGTCGATGGTTGAGCTATGCTCCCATAGTGTAAAATTTTGATGAAGAACTCTGGTTCTCTGGTTATGTATTTTGATCGGAGACTTCTTGTTTAATGAAAGTCAACTTCTTTTTCATCCTATTTGCCTCTAATACTAAAGTGTCCATGATTGAAGGATTCACATGGATTGTTTTGACTGTATTGTAATGTATGTTTGATTGCAGTGTTGTTATTTACGTTCTTCAATTTCCTGAAGCTTTGAATCCAAGGGGATCTTGTATTTGAAGCTTTTCCTCCTTAGGTTGTTGAAAGACCTGATGTCTACGACAGACCTCTACACTCTCCTCACCAAAGTCTTCCCTCTATTCACCCTTACTCCAACTTACTGACTGAAGTTAATTAAGACCTCACATGCATGTGCATACCAGTCCAGTTTTCTGAGTTAAAACGATATCATCTTGAATCTGCACCCATTTGACCTCTTTAAAACCAATCTGTGACATAAAACTCTGATGGGTACTGGGCTTACCTCCAACGTAATCTGGAGGTGACTTCTAGTGCTAACATGAAGAACAACAAAATTTCAGGCCAAAGTTGTTGCAAACCTTGGGCATCCAAATCTAGAAACACTAATTCCACAGATGTTGAGATCACAAATTAAGAAGGGGATCGAATTGAACCAAACAGCTAACCAAAAAAACTTGCCAATAAAAGAGAAAAACAGCTCTAAAACAGTGGGTTGGAGTTGTCCATTGATGCAATAGATGGAGAAAGGTCAAGTGTGAGAAAACCAGCCAAAGAACAAGAATGCATAAACACTAGACATGGGTACCTGTAGGCTTAAGCACTTTACTAAGAGAACCGATAAGCTCAATGATCAAGGATGATGTTACAACGAAGCTTGAGTGGTGTATTTATACGACTCAAGTAGATAGGGCATCCTCCCAAGAAGATTATGAGACCACATAAGTAAGGCACACTCCCCAAGAGGGTTATTGAGCCTACATATCAAAGTCGACTAGGATGGCCTTAGCCACAACCTAGTAATACAATAGATTAATAAAATATGGCCTTAGCCATTATTACAAGTCTATTAATGATATGTATAAATGGGTCGTGGCCACATGTACAAATTACACCAAAATTTCCAACCCCCCCCCGCCCCCTTAAGTTGAAGAAGAGACCATATAGAGAAGATGTAACCTCCCCTCAACACCATATCTCCCACAACAATATAGCTCCACATGCTGATGAAGATAACCCAAAAACCCAGTTTTGCAAGCCTTAGGGAAATGCAACCAAAATCTTCAGATCAATCTCAAAATAAATGGCTGAAATAAATCAGTTGGTTGCAAAATGACCAAAATGAACAGCCAAGTAGAAATCGTAAAAAGCAACTAAAAATAACCTCAAGCCAAAAAACCCTGATACTTGGAGCCACGTGTAGGATGGAGTCAAACAGCAGTTGATACAGTTGTTTAAAGAGGGCCAAGCTCGATGCTACCTATAGTGTCCAACTCTTGCATTGGACAGCATGTGGAGAATCAAGCACTGACAGGAGGGTCAAATTGACCTCACACAGATCCATCACTAGTATGAACAACTCACCTCATACAACCACAAGCCTTCTTCTCTTTCACACAAAGGCATACTACAAATGCTTCATGGAAGGGAATATGCCCAAGCTTGTCGAATTGTGAGAGAGTTCAGCTCTAAGAGGCTCATCATAAAGGACCCCAAAAAGCTCAAGAAACACCAAAACAACCCACAAATCTGCAAATCTGGCACCAATGTTCACCCAGACACATAAATCCTTAATACATTTCTCCATGCTAACAAACATAAATGTCTGTATAGGCAAGCTAAAGGTCGTGCTTGAACCAAAGGAAGACGTCAACCCTTCTAAACAGACAAACAAAATCATGCAAGAAACCAATTTTCTCCTTAAAGAAACCTTTGGCTACGTATCGTAAAAAGTGTGATGTGGACAACAATGAACTATGGCACAAACTACAACTAATCATGTCGAGACAAAGAGGCTAGTTACTGTACGTTGAAATAGGGTGCCCCCAACAACAAGAGGTGTGATGGAAGACCATTTATCAAAGTGTCGCAACCCACAGTATACGGCAAGGTAGTGCTATTGAAAATAAGGGCAATGCTTGCAAATCGTAGGCATTGGATGGTGGTGGTCCAAGGAGGAGAAGGCATGCTTGGCCATGATTGCAAGAGGAGCCGACATTGAGGGAGCCATCAATATGTTGCACAAGTTGGTGGTTGTAGGTACAGCGGTCGTTAACGGAGGGTTGTTCAAGTGGAGAATTGTATGGAAAGGGAGTAAAGATTGCAATCTGCAACAACAAAGGCAGGGGGCCAAAACACCAAATGCCCACCGAAATCACAAAGGATCATGACCCTAAACAATATCTTACAACAAGTAATTCAACATCACAGTGAAAAGGAATGTGAAGTGGGGGATTGGGTATTTCTGAGGCTACAACCATACAAACATATGTCCCTCAAGCAACAAAAGGGCAATAAATTAGCACCCAAGTACTATGGTCCCTATAAGGTGTTGCAGAGGATTGGAAGTATGGCTTACAAATTCGAGTTGAACCATCTTCACATGTAGATCCAGTCTTCCATGTTTCCTTCTTAAATCGGCAACAAGATCCCAATTCAAACTATTTTACTAGAGATTAATGAAGAAGGGAAAATCATACTAGAATAGGAAACAATCCTTGAAACAACGATCAAGCAATTGCAAAATCGAGCAATTAGTTAGTATCTCATCAAGTGGAAGAACCTACCAGTAGAAGAGGCAACATGATAAGATGATTTCTTCATGTAGAAACATCCACATCCTCTGTAACAAGACACAGGCCCCAAGGCCTCCATGTTTGTATCCCATGTGTCTGACACAGACACAGACACGTGTTTGGAACGTGTCTAACACGTGTTTGGAATGTGTCTTGGGCACATGCCAAACACATGTTTGACATGTGCCTTAGACATGTCCTACCTATTTGACTCAAAAAAACATTTTTCACTATTATTTTCTCACTTTTAGCTCGACTGAAAAAGCTCTTACAGTCTTTCATTGTGCAGATCAAGAGTAAAATTGAGATTTGAAGGGATTCCAAGTGTTTTGTAAATGTTCTAATTTCTAAAATACTTAGGTCTTTATGTCTATATTTCATTTTTTTAATATATATAATTTTTTGAATATATATATATATATATATATATAACGTATCATGTTTTCAAGGTCGACGTGTCCTGTGTCAGACACTCATATTTATGTGTACTTCGTGTCTCATGTCCCATATCTTCGTGTCGAGTGACTTAGTCCACAGCTAATCAAGTGTTGAGGGAAACACTTGTTTGAAGGGAAGGAGCATGTTAAGCCCTAGATAAATATCTAGATATTGAGTTATTGCATTTCTATTGTTATATTAGTGTTGTTAGCTAGAGCCTTTAATTGTAAGTATACCTTTTGTCTCCTATATATACCAAGGAGACCTAGTTTTAAAATGATGTCATCTTGTACATTTGTTCTATTGTAAAAAGAGATTTCCCCTCAAAGAGGTTTCAGAGTCATTCCTCTCTCTCATTCTCAAGGCGTGGAGTCACTTCTCTCTCTTTTTATGATATTTGGGTGTTTGGTGTATAACAACTTCTCATAAGCACAGACAACCTATACAAAAGTCCTCCAATATGGAACAAGTCTATTCAAAGCAATGGACACCAACTCCTTGTCTTCCACCACAATCCCTACAGTAGCCAACAAATCTCTCAACTCTATGATTTTGAACAAATAGCTCACTACTATATCTATCTTGCTTATGCACATGGCTAAAAGCTTGCCTAGCAAGAGCATGTATCTAGAGACACGATAACTTTGAAATAAACTAACCAAAGCTTCAAGCATTTTCTCACTAATTGACAAAATCAGAAATAAAAAATTATTCTCTTTGCCTTGGCCTCCCTTTTGACATGGGCAGCCACCTTCATCAAATAGGAATATGTAGCTATCTATTTCTTGACATGCTCCCAAATCTCAACTTTCTCCAAAAGCATATAGAACCTAAACTTCCAAGATATGAAATTGAAACCACCATCCAAGTTATCACACTCTCTAAAACCGGGAGTATACATCCTGCAAATCTAAAGCACACCTTAAAACAAAAATCACCAACAAACAAAGTAGAACAACCCTTCTAGGGTTCAAGCACTTTTCCCTATCACACTAGGGTTTCACACCCAACATGTACAAGGTCAAATGCCACTCCTAGGTACAATACAATGGAAATATTCAACTCCCACTTCACCAAGACAACAATCTCAACGAAAATAGCTCTGATACCATGTAGAAATTTTGAGAATCAAAGTCCAAACAACAGATGTATTGAAACATGATGTTTCTTGGATCTATTCCTTGTGGATTTTCAGCTTTGGGGCTGATCTGAAATATTCGATTATAGCAACAAATACCTCGATTCGCTTCATCCCAAATCACCTAGCATCTCAAGAGATTAAATACAATATAAGTATACTTCAATGCCAACAAGGTACATCCCTTATGGCACACTTTTCCAAGCATATAACAGATCTAAAATAACTTTATCACAACAGATTCTTACAGCAGGAAAACTGTTTCTTTATCTTCTATATGTGTGTTAAATCACTTAATAATTTCAGTAACATTATACTATAGTATGTCAAATCAGCATGAACAATAAGTGCTGGAATCCACCCAAACAAGATCAAACTAGCCAAAAATCAAATATGCACGTACAAAATATTTAAACAGATGAAACACTTCATCTACATATAAGAGATGAAGTACATGTAATGTTCCTAACTCGGCTAGTCTAGGAAACACTGCTAGGCTGTCAAATCCACTGTCTGATCTGATACTTTGGGGGTTTCTGGATGCGTTTGAGTTAATATTTTAACATGCTTGTTGATTTTCGCATGTGTGTTTCATTCAATTAATGTTTAGGAAGAATATATAATGCATAAAGAATAAGGAACAAACTGTTGATTTTTCTATAAGCAAGGTTAAGCATGAAGTTAATTTCATTTTAGCATTTAACTTAACCATAACCAATAATGTTGCAGCAACAAAGATCACAAGAAGAAACACCATGCACAAGAACACAAGAAGTATCCTGGGAAACCCTTCTCAACAAGGGAAGAAAACCCAAACAAATTTGTTGTTATATTCTTCACGAGAAAGACCTTCACCACCAATAAAACCTAGCACACAAGAGGGTGCTCAAACCCTAGAAGACTAGCGCCCAAGAGAGGTGTGCACTTTTCCCAAGAAGGAGCACTTGCTGAAATTTCCAAACTCACATGAAAGATATGATTCCTCAATTGGGAATTTACCTTTACTTATACTAACCTGAACCTGTCAACAGAAGTGTCTATTGGCACAACAGGGCCGACCTCACTAGCTTATAATATAATTAATATCAACCAGATTAATTATCTTTTACATTATTTACCAGTCACATTAAGGTGGAGCCGACCTGTACCCTTTACATTACAATTAGGGTTACAGGCAGGTCTGACTCTAGAACAATATAGCAAGGAATCTGATACACCCACTAGTGCTCATCCACTAGGGGCACATCCATAGGGATGTCCATATCTCTGGCTCACTGCATTACACAAAAGAACCAATTCTTCACTAGTGCTCAGCCACTAGGATCACGTTCACCTGTGCTCGTCCACAGGCACATCCACTCATCAGATCTTCTTTCCCACTATATTACACAGGAGAGTCATCTAGAGTTTCTCGTCAATGCTTCTGCTCAGAGGAGGCTAATACATCTTCATTTTTGTTCTCATGACGATGCACCCAGCACTTTGGGATTTCACATGTTCACCTTATGCTCAGCCTCAGGCACATGCTACTCTACAGATCACCTTTCTCACTGTGTTACACAGGAGAATCATCTGGAGTTCTTCTTAATTCTCTGTATGGAAGAGGTCATCTCTACGTTCCATCTCTGTCTCAGATAGGAACCACACACCTTTCTTAGGGGCTTTCTCTCAGGTTTGTAAGCTGGGGAATGTCTCACATAGCTGCAATGATCCACATCTCACAGGTTTGTAAGCTGGAGAATGTCTCACATAGCTGCAATCATCAACACTCCCTCTCAGATAGGGAGGCATTCTTCATCATGCCAAGTCTTACACGGATGTACTTTGAACTTGTCTTGGTTGGAGTTATCAACGCTCCTTCTCAACTAGGGAGGCATTCTTCACCAAGTTAGTTTAGTGAAGATGTCTGCAATCTGCTTATGTGTAGGAAGGTACTGCATGTGTATGATTTTCCTCTGTATCATATCTCTGATATAAGGATATTTCATCTTATCGTGTTTCAATCCATCAAGAAACATTGGGTTCTAAAGGAGCTTTACACAGCTCTTGGTTATCATTATAGGATCCATCTCATGGTCAAGTAAATCTGTCAGAAGCTTGTGAATCCATATTGCTTCGCACACTCGATGTTATATACTCTGCCTCTGTGGTGCTCAAGGCCACAAATTTTTGTTACGTGTTGCATCAGGAAATCATGGAAAACTTCACGGTAGAACAACAACCGAATGTGCTCTTCTGTTCCACTGTACTTTCTGCTCAATCTGGATCAGCATATCCTACAAACTCAAGTTCACACTAGAGGCATATCTCAGGCCATATCCAATGGTGCCTCGTATATATCTCAATACATGTTTTGTTGTTGTCTAGTGAGTCTGTCTCGGTTGACTCATGAAATGACTAAGCACATTCACTGCATGGCATGAATAAAGTCTGGTGTTAACCAGATACACCAATGATCCAATCAGTTGTGGATCAATCTCGTCTGAATCATCATTAATCTTTTTCTTTAAATCCATCACTGTGGATTTTTCATTCTGTCAAACTGAACTTCTTTAATATTTTCACTGTATATTTTCCTTGACTCAGGAAAATCTCATCGATTCTTTGTCATACTTCTTGTCCCAACAAGTAGTGCATCATACTTAGATTCTTCAGCTCGAATTCAGAAGTCAAGGATTACCTGTATCCAACAACAAGGCTTTCTGAATAAGTCATCAAAATCAGGCTCTCGTCACCAACACTGTAATAATATAGTTTTGGATTAGCAATATTCTTGCTGAAATCCAAACTCATCAAGAATCTATCTATCTGATATAGTTTCCAACTCATGGATGGTAGTACGGATGGAAGTGTATCGGGTTTACTGGTTAAGGTGTCTCATCATAGACAACTCCCTCTGTTTGTGAGAAACCTCTGGCTATAGATCTCGTTTTGTATTTCTCGACACTTCCATCAGATGCATGCTTGATCTTATAGATCCACTTGGAAGTGACCACAGACTTCCCTTCTGGTCCCTGAATAATATCTTATACATCATTCTTTAAGATATACTGGTATTCTTCTATTATGGCATCTTTCCATACCCGTTCTCCTATTGCTTCTCTAAGACGAGGCTCAACATTAATGAAGTGGCTCATGACTGAAGGATAGCTCGAAAATCTCTTTTGCTTTCTCGGGATGTGCCTTGAGAGGTTTGTATGTTTCTCTGTCTCTTGCAGAGTGAGTCTAGGTAGGCCTTTTATGCCCTACTGCAATATCTTTGAACATATCAACTGGAACAACTAGATTAATGTCTGTCTCCCTCTGAACTGCTGAAGGGGGAGAAGGTATTGTCTTACTGTCAATCTCCATCTGAGATTCTCTGGATCTTTGAAAGACTAACTCTTCTTCAAGGACAATGTCTCTGCTTGTCTCAATCTGTCTCTGACCAGGGATGTCGATCTAGAATGTCTTTGAAGATTCATTATATCCTTTCTAAAGGATCTAGCTTGGACTTCTTCTCTTTGGGTACATGAAAATACATTGGGCACCCAAATAACCTAATGTCTTCAATCTCAGGCTTCATTCCGGTGAAGACTTCTTCGGGAGTTATGTTTTTCAAAGTCTGGTGAAGACTCTTGTTCTGAACATATACTGTGTCATGCATGCTTCTACCCATGGAATCCTGGGAAAATGCATTATTGCATTGGTTGTCTCAATGATGGTTCTATTCTTCCTCTTTCTCAAATAGTTTTGACTCCCTCTGAAGGATAAGCATCTTCCTTTGTTCTTAACCTGTCTGGAACAAGAAAACAAGAGGAACCAAAACAAGAATATCTCCTAAAGGAGAATAATGAGTACATCTCTAGAATCAAAACAATTTAAGGATTGTTGTCCCATCTACAACACCTACTTGTAGCAATCTTTAGAAATATAGGTTAGAGAAATGACAATTACAACAATCAAACCTGGAGTCTTCACTTCCAATGTGTCGTTCCTCTGAATGCACTAAGATTCCTCTGGATCCATGACCTCAGCAAAAGGTTCCTTCGTCCTGCAATTTCCCTCATGACAATGATACAAATAATATATATACAAGTGCATACCTAAGGGTGTTGGTATGTTGATGTCTTCATTTCTTTGAGGTCTCATTTTCCTGGAACTGAATTTGCTTGAATCATCAAGCTTTCCTCCCATTATGATTTTGCTCATTTTTGGATTCTTCACAAACCCTTGTCAACTTGGCTAGTAAACCTAACGGCTAGGCTATGCTAGCACTTTTAGGTTTAGTTGGACTTATGACTGCCAACAATAAGCCTTTGAAAGATAGGAGAACACTGGTGAGCTGAAGAGCTCCTTCAAGGAAATGCAGAAACCCTAATTCTGAAATTTCTGCAGAATAGCAAAACCCTAGAAACCCTAGGGCCAAAAAGTCAAAATGCTCGGAAATGCAATTTGAAGCTTGTTGGAGGTGCGTTGAAGGAGGCCGTACAATCCTATGGTAATTTTAGCCCCAACGTCCAATTTCCAAGGGTTGAAACACTCAAAAGAAGAGCGTCGTATGGATTTTCTGAAAACCCTAGGAGGGTTGTACGGTTCTGCATAAGAGGAGGGATGACTGGTAAAAGCTTGTAGCTTGTGCAATGGGTTCTTCAAGACCTATGCTTTGATACCATGTTGATTTTTCTATAAGCAACGTTAAGCATGAAGTTAATTTCATTTTAGCATTTAACTTAATCATAACCAATAATGTTGCAGCAACCAAGATCACAAGAAGAAACACCATGCACAAGAACACAAGAAGTATTCTGGGAAAAACTTCTCAACAAGGGAAGAAAACCCAGCCAAATCCTTTGCTATATTATTCAAGAGAAAGACCTTCACCCACCAATAAAACCTAGCACACAAGAGGGTGCTCAAACCCTAGAAGACTAGCACCCAAGAAAGGTGCGCACTTTTCCCAAGGTGTACTTGCTGAAATTTCCAAACTCACATGAAAGATATGATTCCTCAATTGGGAATTTACCTTTACTTATACTAACCTGAACCTGTCAACAGAAGTGTCTATTGGCACAACAGGGTCGACCTCACTAGCTTATAATATAATTAATATTAACCAGATTAATTATCTTTTACATTAATTGCCAGTCATATTAAGGTGGGGCCGACCTTTACCCTTTACATTACAATTAGGGTTACAGGCAAGTCTGACTCTTAAACAATATAGCAAGGGATTTGATACACCCACTAGTGCTCATCCACTAGGGGCACATCCATAGGGATGTCCATATCTCTAGCTCACTGCATTACACAGAAGAACCACTTCTTCACTAGTGCTCAGCCACTAGGATCACGTTCACATGTGCTCGTCCACAGGCACGTCCACTCAACAGATCTTCTTTCCCACTGCATTACACAGGAGAGTCATCTGGAGTTTGTCGTCAACTATTCTACTCATAGGAGGCTAATACATCATCTTCATTTCTGTTCTCATGACAATGCACCAAGCACTTTGGGATTTCACACGTTCACCTTGTGCTCAGCCACAAGCACGTCCAACTCTATAGATCACCTTTCTCATTGTGTTACACGAGAGAATCATTTGAAGTTCTTCTCAACTCTCTATATGGAGGAGGTCATCTCTACGTTCCAACTCTGTCTCAGATAGGAACCACACACCCTTCTTAGGGTCTTTCTCTCAGGTTTGTAAGCTAGAGAATGTCTCACATAGCTGCAATGATCCACATCTCACAGGTTTGTAAGCTGGAGAATGTCTCACATAGCTGCAATCATCAACACAAACACCATCTCATTCATATGTATTATGAGGGAAAATAGTAGGAAATACAATAATATGTTGAAAGTAGATGAAATCGTCAGCTAGATCTCGTGGATCGTCACTGGAATACAAGCAACTAATATAAAATACCCGTGATCAGATGATGAAGGCAGATTTGCGCATACACGGATAGATCAGCAAAAAGATGTAGTTCTGAAAACTCACGGCAACTGCTGCAACTCTGGAAAACTTGCCCTGATGGCTATACTCATCAGAATCGCCTGGAAATTGTCCCAAAAGGAGTGCCCGGCCTCTAGGCTGCTACTAATGACTGGCGGACTGAAGATCGGATGCCAGAAGCGCTGGATGTCATCCCCTGGGGGGTTGCGCACCTCCTGGGCTCCATGAGTGTGCCCTAATGATTCCACCGACGGAATTTGTTGTTATATGGCTCGAAATGTGTGCCCTGACCAATGTTGAACTGTGTCGGGAGGGTTTCCTCAGATCTGATCTGGAACTCCCTATGGAACCCCGAATGCCCCTCCTCAAAAATTGTGAACTATCTCGTTGTTTGCTACGCTCTGAGAGATTCCACCATCAGAATCTAATGACCGATGGCTCATAAGATTCGCCCTGGCAAGTCCTCAACTAGGTTGGAAGGAATCTGCAAGATAATCTCTAGCCTCGTGCAGCTACACTAAACCCTCACTAAACCTTGCACCCTCACTAGCTGAGTTGCGCAAACACTGCAAACTTGATACTCCTAAATAGCACAGTGAAATACCTAGATGGTATCTCCGATAGGCTAGTGTGTGTCTCTCAACACCGAAACAGATCAATGGTGGTGGTTTCCTCCAGAAACCCACAAAACAACAGAAGGTCAATCCTCCTCCTCCTCCTCTGGAAACTCTCTCAACATCGAATCATAACATAATAATGAATTAGGTTGCTTTACCCTTCCTTTATAGCTTCCTGAAACCCTAATTCGTTATTTACCTTTTCCCTCCAAGTGACTTTTACTTTATTTTATTATCCCTTGATTAAATCACTTAATTAATTAATTAAACATTTTACCTCTAAAAAGTGATTTATCCATCCTTATGGCTTCTTCGACCACTGAAAGTCAATTCTCATCATCTTATCCGGTAATGTTCTTCCTCCCGATTCCGATGAGCTATTACACTAAGAGGTTTCTCCAAGCAATATGCCCATTATGACCTTCTTAGTGAATTTAATTAAGATATGACCCATAATAACTCAAAATTACGGAAATCGTTGAAATGCAATGGAACCAAAGCCAAGTTGTGCAAAATGGATCCTGATGATGAATGATGCAAGTCGGTCCCAATAAAACCCCTCAATATCTCTCGAACTCTCTGTGACCCCTATCTGGCTACTCTAGTAGGCATAACACTCTGTAATGTAATAATGTCCAAAAATGGGGACATTACAATGTACATACCTACAACATATCACAAGATGGTACAAGTCATGCTCTCCAAACCCTTACTATGCAAGAGATAGAAAACCCTAGCCACGAACTCCTAGCTAGGAATCACTCCTAACCAAAGTTTGCAACTCCACCAAAGATCCTCCTTGGCACCTACACTTGCATCCCACAAGTGTACAAGGTATCTCTTTCTCTCTCCTCAATATGCACATCAAGTAGAGCTACAGTTTCCAAATGCCACAAACGTAGCCTTCTCCTCTTACAAGAGCTACAAGATATAATGCGTCTTTTACCCCTCTAGGGTTTATCACAAACCCTAGCTTCTTTGCCTCCTTATGGTAAACCCTAACCCTAGAATTTCCATTGAACTTCCTCCAAGAACCCTACCACTCCAAGACAAAGAGATAATACAAGAAGAGTACAAGAGATACTAGTGTGCTCCACTTCTCACATCTCTAACACAAGTGTGTGTGAATGAATGAGTTAATGAAAAGACTCTCTCCTTCCTCTATTTATATGAGAGGCAAGGGAGGTCAACAACCTAAAGTGGACCAAGTCCACAACAAGAAACCTACTAGGTAAGCCCACATGTGAGGCACTCCAGCTATAAGTCACACATGCCAAGATCCAAGGTGGAAATGTCTAACAAGCAAGGCTCTAAGGTTGAACTCTCCTCAAGAAGGGTCCAACACTCCACCTCCAAGAGCCTCATCCTCCGAGGTCATATGTGTTAGAATATGAAAGGATGTGCTCGTTTTACCATTGACAATATCACTAATGTCACCCAACCATAGGCCAAAGCCACCCTCCGAGCACTTTGACCTTGACAGTGAGAAGAATCCTGATAGCAATCCAATAGCCAAGCAAGGCTAATGCACCAAGCAAGAAAGTAACCAAAGCTGATCAGATAGTCCAACCCAAAATTGGCACAACACCTTCCCCAGAACCTGCGCACAAGTGACTTCTGCAATTCTGAGAATGTGACAAATGAGAGACTGGCGCCCTGTATTTATAGTATTCCTAGCAGACTTGCCTAGGCCGACTTCTCCTTCTGGGTACTAATTAATTCATATTAATTATCTTTCTTCAATCAACATCTCGTCTAGGGTTACATTCATTTCTTTGCTTCCTTCTGGAATATTCTAATCTTGTCAAAGGTCACAATAGAGGTTCATACCTCCCGAAGCTACCATAATATCAACACTCCCTCCTAGCTAGGGAGGTATAACTGATAATCGTCTTGAGCACAAACAGACCATTCACTGGTAGTATCACGAGCACCGTCATTAGTATCCAACTAGATAGTCTCCATGACAACTGGTACAATATCAATTGATAGAACACAATTGTGTTTATCCATGGTAGTGTGCAACTACTCAAACTGTGAAACATAGTCACAAACAGTGGAACATATCAACCACAGTAACATATCTCTATTGTCTAGAGACAGGCAGTCTCCATAACAATCATCTGATATCAACCTGCACAGAAAATATTGTTAAAATAAACTGAATCATCTGGGCCAATCTTTCACTCACATATGTGAGATCTTGAAAGAATATCTGCCCTTAGAGTAGAACATCAACGATGGGCTATCTGCCTTATTCTTCTCAAACAAGAAAGAATGATTGTTCTGATTTCTTGAACCATTCCTCACCCTAGGCCATTCCTCCGACACTAAACAAAGTGTAACCTAAAGAGAATGAATCTTCCCTAAGGAATGCATGTCCCTGATTGCTGAGCCTAAACCATTCCCCACCCTGGGCCATTCCTCCGTCACTAAACAAAGTGCAATCCTGGAGAGAATGAATACACCCTAAGGAATGACTATCCGGACCATTTCCTCTGTTAACCACAAGAGGAAAAGACTGTCCTGTACCAACCTCCAAAACGGACAATTCCTCATGTTAACCACAATGAGAAATCGTTGTCCGGCGAGGCGGGCCAGTCTTCTTGAGTAACCCTCAAGAAGAGAGACTGCCCTAGACCACTCCTCATGTTAACCACAATGGGAAGTTGTTGTCTATGGTACATCAGCAATCTGGACCATTTTCCGAACTGGAAAATGTCTGTCCGTCAGAAATCTGAATCCACTTTCCAAACAGGAAAGAATTTGCCCAAGCTGGACTATTTTTCAATCTTGAAAATGAATGTTCTTAATAATATGTCAGTGCTCCCTCCCAACCTGGAGAGTCATTCTTCCCTTTCGACTAAGGGAGTTATTTCCACGATCCCCATCTTTTCCCGGAAATATGCAAACTTTATTCTAGAGAGAGGCTTTGTCAAGATATCTGTTGTCTACTCATCTGTGGGGGATGTACTGGAGCTTTACTTCTCCTTCTTGGACTTTATTTCTAATAAAGTAGTATTTGATCTCAATATGTTTCGACCTTTCATGAAACATTGGATGTTCTGATAATCTTATACAACTCTGATTATCACAATGTATTATGGTCGAATCTGGAATCTGATCAAATAAATCGGAGATTAGTTTCCTTAGCCATACTGCTTTTGTGCATGCTTCACATGCTGCGATATATTCTGCTTCTGCTGTGCTGAGTGCGACAGACCTTTGTTTCCTGCTGCCCTAAGATATCATAGTGGAGCCCAAGCTGAAACACATTCCTGAAGTACTCTTTATGTCTTCTGCACTTCCTGCCCAATCTGAATCTGTAAATCCATGAAGTTGTATATCACTGGATGTGGTATATCTTAAGCCATAGTTTATTGTCCCACGAATATATCTTAGGACATGCTTTGCAGCTATCCATTGTTCATGTCTAGGTTCCACCTGGAACTGGCTTAGTGTATTCACGGCAAAGCAAATGTCTGGTCGAGTATTTACCAAATACATCAATGACCCAATCAATTGTTGATATAGTGATGGATCTACTAAATCAGAATCTGGATCTTTTACTTTTCTTATATCTGTAGTCATAGGAGTATCCATGGATTTGCAATCCATCATTCCAAACTTCTGAAGGATCTTTATTGTGTACTTTCCTTGACCAAGGAATACTTCACCACGCTTCTGCCATACTTCTAGTCCCAAGTAATAATGCATGAGACCTAGATACTTCATATCAAATTCAAAAGCTAGTTCCTTTTTGCATTGGATGATAAGAGACTCTTCACCTGTTATGAATAGATCGTCAACGTATAATAGTAGAATCACAGGTGCATTCTCCACGACTTTGTAGTAAAGGTTTGGATCTACATGACTCTTGGAGAAACCAAGTCTCATTAGATAGCTATCCATTCTGGCATACCAAGCCCTTGGAGCTTGCTTGAGTCCATATAAAGCTTTCTTTAATCTGCACACGTGAGTGTCTCTGGAATGTACCTCAAACCCTTGAGGTTGTTCAATATATACTTCTTCTTCGATTGCTCCATTGAGGAAAGTTGTCTTTACATCCATCTGATGTAAGTTCCATCCCATGGAAGCGGCAAAAGATATGATAGCTCTAATGGAAGTATATCTAGCTACTGGAGCAAATGTTTCGTCGTAGTCTTCTCCCTCCTTCTAGGAGAACCCTCTAGCTACAAATCTTGCTTTGTATTTATTCACGCTTCCATTTGTTGCATGTTTGATCTTGTATACCCATTTTGAAGTTACCATTGATTTTTCTTTAGGTCTAGGTACGATTTCCCATACATCATTTTTCATTATGGATTGGTGTTCTTCCGTCATAGCTTCTTTCCATTGTCCCTTTTGAACTGCTTCTTCGAATGTGGTAGGTTCTTCATCTAGAAGCTTCGTCATATACGCTGCATAGCTTGAGTATCTTTTAGGCTTCTTACTTTTTCTGAATGTTCCTTCGGGAACCTTAAGTCTTTCTGTGTCTTGTAAAGTAGCTTCAAGCCAAGTTGGTCGTTTCCTGGTCTTAGGTATGTTGTCTGAATCAATGGTCTCACAAGGTTGCATAGGATGATCAGGTTGTTATTTTTCGTAATCTTGGTTTTTTGTGCTTTCTTCAGTAGGTTCTTCATTCTCTTCTTCTTCTATCGTTTCTTCTATAGATATCTTGAAAGTCATCTTTTCATTGAAAGTCACGTCTCTGCTAACTTCGATCTTATGTTGTTCTGGAATATAGATTCTATAAGCCTTGGATGAATCGCTATATCCCATGAATATCCCCTTCTTTCCCGAGGGTTCTAGTTTATTTCTTTTATCCTTGGGAATGTGAGAGTAAACAGGACATCCAAATATTCTTAGGTTTTCCACATTAGGTTTCTTACCTGAGAAAGCTTCTTCTAGAGTCATGCCCTTCAATATACGGTGAGGACTTTTGTTCTGCACATATATTGATGTCATGGCTGCTTCTCCCCACAAGAACATGGATAGACCTTGATCATTTAGTAGTGCTTTTACAGTTTCTTCGATAGATCTATTCTTTCTTTCTGCTACGCCATTTTGTTGAGGATTATGAGGAATAGTTAGCTCCCTCCTAATCCCTGTTGATTTGCAGAATGCAACAAATTCCTTTGATGTGTATTCCCCTCCATTATCTGTTCTTAAGGTCTTGATCTTCTTGTTTGTGAGGTTTTCTATCTCTACTTTGAATTCTTGAAACTTGTTGAATACTTTGTTTTTTGTCTTCAGTAGATACAACCAAGTCTTTCTTGAATAATCATCTATGAAGATTACGTAGTAAAGAGATCCTCCTAGAGATATGACTGGCATCGAACCGCAAACATCTAAGTGTATTAGATCTAGAATCTCCTTAGATCTATTGTTGTTGCTTGGAAATGGTTTCTTGATATTCTTTCCAAAAGCACAACCTTTGCAAATTCCTTCATGTGTAGACTGTAATTCTGGTATCCCTTCAACCATCTTTCTAAGAAAAGGTAATGCTTGATAATTAATGTGAGCGTACCTTCTGCCAAAGTTCATTGGGATTGACTTCGTCATGTATGAGAGCTTCTTCATTTCGTTCTAGTAGTCTATACAGATTTCCTTCACAACTTCCAATAACCCTAGCATTCTCTATGTTGGAGTCTTTATGCCATGATAACACTTTTCCATCTACGAAAGCTATTATGTTTCCTTTGTCTTCTAGGCAAGATATGGATACAAGATTCTTTTCTAAACCAGGTACATATAAAACATTGCTTAAGTGAACATTGTTACCTGTTTTCAACTTGACAGAGGCTTGTCCAAATCCTTCGACTGGGTAAGTGCTTTTATCTCCAAGCTCTACCTTGTACGATGTCTTCTTCTCATTTAGATTTGAGAGTCTGGCTTGATCTCCCGTCATGTGCCTAGAAGCTCCACTATCGATTATCCACATGTCATCTTCAATCGTTCCAGTGAGTGTTGAGTAGTGTAGAAGACTGATCTTTTCACTCATGTCTTCGATTGACTGGTAGTTGGTCATGCCTTGATCCAAAACTTCAACTCTGACGTTTCTGTCTTCTGAGAGAGCCAGAAGGTGCATTGAACTAGGGCGCATCTGAATATCTTCTCCTTGAGGGAGATGCTCCATCACAAGGTGTCGGATCTGAGATTTAGGGTTTCTACAACTGCTCCTGCTAGTAACCCTAGAGGCAGTGTCTTGGAAGTTGCTCCTGCTAGTAACCCTAGCGGCAGTTCCTCAGTGAGCTCAATATCCTAATGGCTATGTTTCCTTCCAGCATTTAGACTGAATGAAGGAGGTGTGGACCCATAACCTGTTAGAATATGAAAGGATGTGCTCGTTTTACCATTGACAATATCACTATTGTCACCCAACCATAGGCCGAAGCCACCCTCCGAGCACCTTGACCTTGACAGTGAGAAGAATCCTGGTAGCAATCCAATAGCCAAGAAAGGCTAATGCACCAAGCAAGAAAGTAACCAAAGTTGATCAAATAGTCCAACCCAGAACTTGCGCAACACCTTCCCCAGAACTTGCGCACAAGACTGCCAGACTGCAGTGCACACAAGTGACTTCTGCAATTCTGAGAATGTGACAAATGAGAGACTAGCGCCCTGTATTTATAGTATTCCTGGCAGACTTGCCTGGGCCGACTTCTCCTTTTGGATACTAATTAATTCATATTAATTATCTTTCTTCAGCCGACATCTCGTCTAGGGTTACATTCATTTCTTTGCTTCCTTCTGGAATATTCTAATCTTGTCAAAGGTCACAATAGAGGTTCATACCTCCCGAAGCTACCATAATATCAACAATATGCTCCTCCAAGTCCATCCCACCTACATGATCACTTCTTGACCCAAGCTTCCTCTAGTCAAGTACAAGCCTCCACGCAAGCAACCAAATGTGCCCATGACATCTAGGGCTCAACAACCTCCTCTAGAATGCCCAACACTCCTCCTCCAAGGAACACTCCTCCAAGGAAAGTCGTCCTCCAAGCAAGCAACCCAATCTCCATGTGCACATCATGAAGAATGTCACCAAGTTGTCTAGGTCTCCAACACTCCAAGGAAGAATGTCACACAAGCATCCATACAAGGTCTACAATGAGAAAGCTCCCTCCCATGTGTATGTCCATCACAACACAACAAAGGGTCATGCATACACCATGCACCCCACGTGACATAAAGCACCCCCAAGCATGGCGTAAACAATTTCGAAGTAACTCCGAAAGCTAACAATCTCTAATAGTCCACTCCACTAACTTTTCATATTGTGTGGGTTTTGCTCCAGTTCCACTAGCAATGCTCCATACATTTATGTTCATTAAATGCCATTGCATTTTCACTTTCCATGTGTAAAAAAATTCCCATCAATTTTTTCTAATATTACATGTCTTTCCATGTTCAAAAAACAAATTGGACTAAAAATATTCAGAACAATAGTCTATATTTTGTGAAGCACTTTTCTCTTTGTGTAATAAACAATATACCATTTATTATTGATTATTGATTATACTTCTCTAAGAAAATCACACAAAAATTTCAAGACAAAAAAAGACCTTTGTGCTTCAACAGGACTCCTATATAGGCTTCAAGTCTACAAATTTCGAGAAGAAATTTGTCTTAGAAACTCCCTTTGTTGGTGTGTTGAGGCACAAATTCATCTTCTATATGTATCTCTGTATTGTTTATGTTTTCTACAAATGTAGTGTGCTATCTTTTTCTCTTATTAGAGCTTTATCCATATTTTCATTACTCAGCCTTTAGGGAAAAATTGTTCTATTATTTTCAACCAGTATTCAGTTTGTCTAGGATTCGATTCTACTTCTTCCATGGATGTTGACTTGTTCAAGCATGGTCGTGTTCTAATTTAGAGATTCTATTTTTCCAGCATCTAGGGGAAAAGAGCTTTTATTCTTCTGGTCCATGTCATCTATGTGTAGGCACCAATGTTGCAAATATTGTTTCAAGGAATGTATCACCAAGGGTCCAGAAAGAAACTTATCAAAAATATCAAGGAAAATATCGAAAAATATAAGCGAGTATAAACTTGGACTTGAAAAACTTTGAAAATCATGGAAACATTAACACCTTGAAAAACTAGAAAAAAATAGAAAATATCAAGAGAAATCAAAGATATTTGCAGCATTGGTAAGCAGCACACATCATCCTTTGTGGATTCTTCCTCTATGCCATCATGACATCTACTGTATTATTGTCTTTCTGTGAGTAAGTCGAGAGTATGACCACCCTTACTACCATTGGGCGTCGAGATGTTCATGTTCTGACTGTAATTGGCAGCCTCTATTGTTGTGTGCTTGTGTTAGGCTCTCACATATGTTACATAATAAACTTTTCTTCCTTGGGTTTAAAAAAAATCAAAACCCATTTTAAAGCTTCAACTTTTGAATCAAATTCAAAATAACCAACTTGCTTTGCAACTTTCAACCTTTCACTTATGCACAGTTGGCTCTTGAACTCCCTTTGACTCCAACCGTGGGGCGATGATTATTTTGATACCATGTTGAACTTCTGAAGATATACATGTGATATGAAAGATAAGAAGAATTATTTTATTACTCAATGAGCTATCGTATACAATGAGGGGGGTATGCTTTTAGTACATCAATTGGGTGGTTATACCACTTAATTGTCCTAACCACTTATTAACAAATGCCCTAATATCAATTTATTTAAGTCATTAATAACACCATGAATTTATTACATTTCAACTTTACTATTGGATTGTTAATAATCCAACTTATTTATCTGTGCCAGTATAGAATAATAAAATAATAATCACAAAGCACCGATGTAATAAAAAACGTCAGCCTCAAATTCAATACGTCAGTGACATTAAACTCCAAATCGTTACACTTTTCTTGAAATTTATGCCACCCAAAACTTGTGAATTTCATTGCCTCTAAAATTTGCTACCTCCCAAAATGTTATGTTGCCATGTACAATAGTCACTAGACTTGACTTGGGACACTACTTGTTTTGGCCGAAGAGTCTAACTTGACTTAGGACTCAACAAAGACTCATGAGTCAACCTAGCAAAGACTTGACATCATGAAAAATAAAAAGTAAAAGTAGATTTTCATAAAAAAAGCTTTTTTAGATTATATAAGAGGTTACACTAATTATAATACAAATAGACTAAAAATACTGCAAAAACAGCGTATCTAAACATAACCAAGTATATAATACAATGTAGATGGTATGATCACAATCAACCATCATATATATTAGTAGCATTCATCCATCAAGATTCAAGAAGATTCAAAATAGCCATGGACCATGGTTTATGATTCATAAGTGTCAAATGTTGAGTCAAGACTCAAAGAGTCAAATCTAAAATCATATGACAGAACCCTACATGCAAGCAAAAGTTAAAACTTCAGTTGATGTGCAAATGTCCAAAACCCTAGTTGCGGTTCAAGAACAAAACCCTAGTCAAAAACACTTCTCAGTATACTCCAAGAGAAATGAGTAAGAATGGTAAAAATGACCAAACAATATGATTTTATACCTTTGACTCTTTGACGTGGTGGATCTATGTTTTACTTGGCGGGTTTGCGGATGACTTGGTAGGTTTATGGTTGACTTAGTGGCTTCTGTGATTTTTCAAGCAGAATCAACAGGTTTTTCTAATTTCTGACAAGTCTAGGGGGTTAACCCAAGTCCAAGTCAAATTTGTCAGGTCGGGATCAGACTGACCCATTTCGTCCATGGGTCAAGCAGCCTTGACAAGACCCAAGTTGAGTCGAACAGTCCTATTACTATGCCATGTATCACATAATTTTATGCCAAAAAATAAAAAAATCAATTACCTTTATCCTTGAACTTGAAAAATTTTCCATTATTTGCATGTCACTATCTAGTTTCTTTAGGTAATTGTTCATCTTTTGTTTCATTCATATCAAGCATGTTTTGTGCATCTAGAGTGTGTTTCACGCTTGTAGCACATGTTTTCTATGCCAATTGTGCTTTCTTACTATGCTAGATTTGTTTGTTTTCTAGCTCTATGTATGTGCCTATACTCATTTGTACCTTGACTCACACTATGCCCCTATTTAGTGCTTGACATGCACAATGTTCTTAGTGTTGAATTTAATGCAGCTGCAAGAGCCATTCTCCCTAGAGGATGGCTTAAGACCCTAGTTGTGAACTAGGGCCCCCAATACACTCCTGGGGTTCTTGGTCTGGGACCAAATAGTCAGAGCCATGGCAAAAGACCCTTGTAAGGGCCCCCAGTAGATAACTGGGGTTCTTGGTCTGGGACCAAGCAGTAAAGACCCTTGTAAGGGCCCCCACTAGATAATTGGGGCTCTTGGTCTGGGACCAAGTAGTGAAGACCCTTGTAAGGGCCCCCAGTAGATGACTGGGGTTCTTGGTCTGGGACCAAGCAGTTAAAGTCCCTAGATATGTCTAGGGCCCCTGGACATGTTCCAGGGTACCCATGTCTAAGGCATGGGTTGATCCTTGGTCTTGTACCTTGGTGGATAAGACCCCAGATATGTTCTGGGGCAACCTGGTCCTTGATCAAGTAGTTGTTGGTGTGTAACCCTCTTTGAAGGCAGGCATGACCACATGAGGGATGTATCCCATATGCAGTGATGATAAAGTTAAAAAGGTCACCTCGAGAATTATGTGGACAAGCATTGCCACCAAGTAACCCCACCCAAACCCCCTCACCCTTGGTTTTTGAGCATGAGTTTATTTGGGGTTTTGTATTTTTGCTTTAGGGGTTAAATGAAAAGTATTAATTAAATAATATAACATATTTAATTAATATTTATATTAATTAAGTATGTTATTTTTATTATTATCTTTCATTAGCCTAACCCTAGCCTAAAGTATAAATAAGACCCTTCCCCTCTACCTTTGGCATACTATTTTTTCTCTCTTTCTCCTAAGTGTCGCTGATTGCTCTCTTGAGCCTGCGGCCTCCTTGTAACAGTTTCTCAGCCTCCTCTTGACAGGGTGTGGCCTTCTTGGACAGGGTGCGGCCTCCTTGTGACAGCCTCTCTTTGTTAGCAGCTCGGCCTCTCTCCTTTCTTCTGCTGCCCAGTCCTTGCTTCAAGCATATTGCTGTGTGGGTGCTTAGGGGTGTCTATTCCTCCACTGAAAGGGTTGATCTTTGCTGTCCTTCTTGACTGTTATCAGCCAGCCTCCCTCCTTCTACCAGTGCTATCATTGCAGCCAGTCGTCCCCTCTTTCAGGGCAGCTTAATGACCTTAAAGGTCACGGCACCTTAGAGAAGTGACTGAACTGGCAGCCGTACCTCTCTTTTCTGGTAGATCTATTGTGTGAGCGTTTGGTTCCAGATTTTGTTGTGTGAGGGTTTGGTTCCAGAACTTGCTGAGTAAGGTTTTTGCTTTCTGAAATTGCTGTGTGGGGTTTGCTGTGACTTGTGAGAGTTTTTCCGTTGGTGGCTTGGCTGTCCTAATTTCTCTTGGTATGAGATCTAACCCTTGAGGTAGATCCAAGATTTCTGAGACTTATCTGAGCATACTTTAATGGATCATTATCTTTCCTAGTTGTCATGCTCTTCTTCATTACAGAGGTAAGTTCATCAAGAGGTAAGTTCAGATCTATATTTGCTCATGCTCAAATTTGTTTTATTCAGTCTAGATCTATTTAATGTGCATGCTCAGCTTTACCTACTGTTGCTAATGATTAAGAAGTGTCTTCAAGTTCAGATCTGAATGTCTATGGTTCAGATCCATATGGTTGTATACTCAGAATTTATTTATACCTAACTGCTGTGTATGATCTGAAGTAATAGTTCAGATCTGAATATCTTTATCACTACGAAGTTGTTATTGTTTAAATCTGTTTACTCAGAAATATTTTTCAGCTTAGATCTAGTCTTTTGATCTACTTCATTTCTGTTCTAAGTTTAAAGATCATTGCTGTACTATCTAACAGAAAATTAAAAGACACTGTTTTCTGGTTTTCTTCCCTATTTCTAACGCTTAGGCTACATTTGCACTGCTCCTAAGATTTGTCTCAAGTTGTGCGTGATGCCCCCATGCAGTGTCTTGCATTGTGCGCCCTACTCCTACGCATTGACTCAAGTTGCTTCTCAAGCTTGTTTGGGCTTGTTCCAGGCCATTTTTAGCTTCTATGGGTTGTCTTCTTGTCTCTACTACCGAATGCATGCTTTCATTGCCAACACTTCTCTTACCCTAACTCACACTATTACCTAAAGGTGACAAAATCCCTCTTCTGCCTTTCATATGCCAATCAATTTCTTGGCCATGATTCCTTCTTGGTATGCCCACGCTGAGTTAACTCTTCAACATATTTTAGATGTCAATCTCTACTAGGCCTCTATTACAATGCTACTAATCGCATACAACAATAGAAGAAAACTTACAGCAACAAAATAAGATAGAGAAACTATACGATTGCATTGCATAATTTATTAATTTTTGAAAAACCCATTTTTTATGTGGGTAGATAGTGGTTCATATTCTCATAATCAGAAACTAATTAAATCTCTAAGCTAAACTAAAGTCATATATGATTCCAAAGTGTATTTTCTAACTTACCTATCTAAATTTTAAAGTACACGATATGACCATTAAATATATACTCAAGCAGAGAACATTAAAATGACCAACGTAAAAGATGAGGATGGCAAGGAGGAAAGAGAGAGCAAGAAGAGACCTTTCAAAATGGTACGGAATTTCCTCCAAAACTTTCAGAGCCAGCCCATATATTTAGGGACCAAAGGATATCATGTATGAGGCACCAATTACCAAACATGTGAAAGTTGGAACTAAAGAACAACCCAAAAGGAAGACTCTTGCAGTCTTCAGATAACAATTTTCTAGTCAATCAAAGCCATTAACTTGTGCATCTAAGAAAAAATGAAAAAGAATTAAAATTTCCAAATTTTGATGGAAAACAAATAAGATTTAATATTTTCTAGAGGAAAGGTATCAACCATTTTGCATCCAGAAGGTCCAATGATAACAAGTTATTTAGCTCATTGTATGGACAAATGGAAGGCTAGCCAGATAGCAAAATACCGTCCAAAGTGAGGACAACAATGATCGATCATACAATGGCCAATATCATGTTGTAGAACTATCAAATGACTATTCAAATTAAGGGAGAAATTTTAGATTAAGAAGAGCTAAATTTTATTTTGGAAAACGAAAAAGCAAAATATATAAGAACCAGTGGGAAATCTTCATGATAAAAGAGTAAAGTGTTTGCATGGAAGCAAATGATAGAAACCAGAGTACAAGTACAATACTCTAGAGGAATTCGTTCTCCTTTTAGGAGGAGATTTCACAAAGGAAAGATGAGATTGTGGTGATCTCAAGTCCGCTTACATCACCCAAAGTATTGTTGAGCTTACTCTTGTTGTTCCTTGTGTCAGTTCTAGTTGCTAGTGTTATAGTTCCAACCTTCATATCTATTCCCCCTGCAACCATCGGAGATGAACCTTTAAAAGGGGGATAGATATACTGAAATGCTTAATGTAAAACTATAAAAGGAAATCGATAATTAGATACTAACAAGCAAGGAGTTGTGTCAGTGGTTGCCACCACCCAACTTCAAACTATATGTCAGTCAATATATAAAGGCATGCAGAAGACGTGGAGAGTTGGATCATCTATGTCATTCTTTGTGAGGCTTTAAATTCCCATGAAGACCGTGTGATGATCCTTTGTACATATAGAATAAGAGGCATACTTCAATTTTGATGCTGCTTCTGAAATATATTAGTCCATATATGTATTCGTATTCTTCTCTACTCTTTCCATGATATTTTGAAGTTTGTAATTTGGGAAATTATTGAAGATTATTTTTCTTGTGTATGAATTATTAGGGTAAAGCCACAAGCAACAGTACTTTTCTGCAGAATGTTCTTAATCAGTAATAACTCCCTCCTTTATGCATAGTATACTTTCATCATTCTTCTGGAATGCCATTTTATATTGACACAGAGAGAGAGAGAGAGAGGAGTCTATAGGTAAGTCACTATAACAAAAGAGGTTGCCACTGTGAATGGAAGCCTATGGATATAAACAGAGGATGACAGAGCCAGCTTGAACATGCACCAAAGCCGACATGCATGCATATATGTAAGTCATGTATGTTTAACAATGCAAAATGGAGTTGACATGTAGATGGTTGAGGAATAGCAAGCAATCAAAGACAAGGAAATGGAGTAAAGTAGTATGTTAAAACTTAAAGGGTAAACCAATTGATTAGGAATGAAAGAAATGTAATTACAATGAATGGTTGACTGAAGAATGTGTTGTGACTAGCATCTCTCTCAGTTCACATGTAATAAAATGTCACAAATAGAGAGATACTTAAACCAATCAACAATGAGATTGGAACAAAAAAAGATGTTAGTTGAAGCTTCTTAAAGTTTCTATTGTGCTAACCAATTAACTAAAATAATATCCTAAATCTATGTTCTATTCTATGTCCAGCATGTATTTTTTATTAATTTATTGTATATTCCCATGTGTGCAAATGATGTTGTAACTAAGACTTCCCCCAAACTTTGGTATCCTTCAACAGATACAGTAACTTGTCAACAAATGACACATATTAGATTCCTCATTCTAAGATATGCTACTAGCTCCTCTGTCTGTTCTGTGTTTTTTGTCCCTGTGGCGGATGCTAGCTAATCCTAGTTTGAACTAATTAACTCATCAGATCAACCAAGGCAACAACACCATGTCCAGCCTGGAAGAGCATCATTCCAGTGGCTGTCCCAAAGCAGTAGTCTGACTGGGGCAAAATTTCCCATTAAATAACGTTATTAATAACTATGCAAAATAGTAGAAGCATAAGTTATTAACTGTGAAACGATAGCAGCATAAGTTACTAACTATGCAATATGCTAGCAGCATATTTTATCATTGACATTAAACTTATAAAAATCATCCTGGGTGAAAGGTTACCACCCAGAAAACTGGAATTTGCAGTCCTTCCCAACTCTCTAGATAGTTATACCATCTGGAAGGTGTGTGTGATAGATAAGTAATCACTATAATGACTTAGGGTGCATTCAAACTTGACTTATCTCAATTCCTAACTTTACCATCACGATGCCACCTTTATCACAATATAACTATGATGATCATGACACTTCTAGACTATATTAACCCTGACATAACTATAGCGGCAAGTTGACCCCTACTAGGGTTACCTGATGCATAATACAAACTGTAACCAAACCTTCATTGAAAAACATTTCAACTTTCACTTGGGAGGCCTATTCCAATGAAGTCTCATGGAAGCTGATACTTAACATGCACACAAACTAATGAGACCTTTTCTCTATATATCTCTAGGCTTCTGTCCATAAAGGAAAACCTAATTTCTTAAGGCACAATTCATACTATGATTTCAGTAGATTAGAAATTCATAGCTCCTCCAAGTAAATAAGAACTATAAGATGAAAGCAGCATGTTCCATTGTAATGTAAATTCTGAAAACTGAATGCAAACTTCCAACATAAATATTCCAGAGATGACAAAACCCAGCCAACAAAGTACATCTTTAACAACCTGATCTGGATCAAATTTGCGATGCAGAGTCTTAACACGAAGAGGCTCATCATCATCCCAGGCTATATTCACTTTACTATGCTGCAATGCACGGGTGTGAAAATCTGGAGCTAGATAATTGGTTGGAACCTGGAAGCAAGATAAAATAAACAACAAAAATAATATTGGTCAGCAAAATAGCAAGGGGGGAGAAGATACAGGTCAGGTCTTACATACCTAATTCATCAACACATCTAAAATGCAAGCATAATGGAACCAGAAACAATGAAAATGAGTCCGATACATTAGAAAAAAGCCTCATTTGAGCTCCACCAAAGGCCTTCATTATGTTTTTCTCATGTCACAAAAAGTGAAGTATTTCAACCTCAGGAGAGAAATTTCATTCACGTCACCTTATCCAAATATTTTCAATGCCAACAAACATAAGTTTATTTTCAGGTTACTTTGTCAGTATGAAGACATTTAATATTAATGAAATATCTACAAATAACCTGTGCCCTAAGCATTAAAAACTTAAGAGTCAAACTGATGTCAGTGGGGTGAGGAGTTCAGACTTCTTCAGAGCACATTCACCCTAAGAACTTACCAAAAGAATGAAGAAAATTCACATTAGAGAAGAGCCTCAATTGAGCTCCACCAAAGGCCTTCATTATGCTTTTCTTGTGTAACAAAAAGTGCAGTATTTCTACCTCAGGTGAGAAATTTCATGAACATCACCATATCCAAATATTTTCAATGTCAACAACAAACATAAGTTTATTTTCAGGTGACTTTGGACAATATATGAACACAATTATCAACCTCAGGTAAGAAATTTCATGAACATCACCATATCCAAATATTTTCAATGTCAACAACAAACATAACTTTATTTTCAGGTGACTTTGGACAATATATGAAGACAATTAATATCAATGAAATATCTACAAATAACTTGTGCCCCAGGTGAAACTGATGTTGGTGGGGTGAGGAGTTCAGACTTCTTTAGAGCACATTCACCCTAAGAACTTACCAAAAGAATGAAGAGAATTCAGGTGAGGACTTCCATTCAATTTTATGAATATTTATACACGAGATCAGGCTGCATTTATAGGTTAGCCTCCTACAAAAAGGTAAGAACAGTTACTAATAGAGTGCTTTAATTTTAATAAGAAAATCATTTCTACTGTCTAATGACTAGCATTTAATGCTGCTATGACATCTAAAATTAAACATTTAATGTTATCCTACAACCAACATAAACATGTTAATATTACATATAAATTAAGAGGTTGTATTTGATTTTTCATGGGTGAATGAAGAAATTCCAAACAGCAGATGAGAAGCATCAGCCATTGATGTTATTAAACAATTGATGGAACCATTAGAGACAGCCATTTATTCCATCAGTGACAGTGTGGCTGGCTCTAATCTTCTTTACAGCAGATTCAGAAATATTGACTGGTATGATCCAGATCAATCTTGGGTGGATAACACACTCAAAGATAAATCTATATGTTGTTAACGAGTTGCAAGTTTGTTCATTATAGGCACAATGAATATCAGTTTGTTCACTGTTGTTTCTGCTGATGTCATTCTTTGGGCTTGTAATCAAAATCAGGGGAAAACTGCAAGTGTTGATGAGATGCATGCGTGGTTACATTGGAAATATGACTTCACTTAACAGTTTGTCTTGTATGGGCTAGGGTAGATTAGGACATACCTAATAACTACACTAATAGAACAGTAGTTGTTTTCGAGTTTTAGTTTGAGGTAGTTTCCTTTCTTCATATTACTTGTTTGAGTCAGTGGTAGGTTGCAATTTCAGTTGCAGGAGGTTGATGAGTCAATGAATAAATTTTGAAAAAATTTTGTTCAGTTTCCTCATACTCTTAGTTAGTAGGTGTATTCCTTTATAGAAAATCTTTTTCAGCTGTGTCATGTCATAGGTCCAAATTGAGACAAGACATGGTTTGAGTTATGATGGGTCTTGCATCTATCTGGGTAGGCATGGGAATTGGTAGTATTCGATGAGATTTAGGAGGTTGTTTGAGACTTTGAGTCATATCTTGCATGATATCACATCAGGTTGTCCAAGAGTGAGTCAAGTTTGTCCGAGTTGGTCTGGACTCAATTTTAGGAAGATTTATACTAGTGATTCCCTGCTGATTTTATGACAGATTTGATCATTTCAGCTAGGATATTTCTGAGGTTCTTAACATTCCACAAGGAAATGCTGTCCCAAAAGAGCCACTGTTGACACCAGAAATAATCCCCAGTGTAATTGGGATGATAACTTTGATATTCACTCTTACATCCAGCACAGGGAAGCAATCAGAGTTCTATGGAGAGTTCATCCAATGATCTAACAGTTCCAACTTCCACTTGAGGATCCAGTGTCCTTACATGCATGATGATCTTCAGATTTACTAATTTTAGCCAGATGCATGTCCTATTTTGCATGCAATATATGAAGATTCAAAGGTGGTTCACGATACATTCAGGATTATGTGGAGATTACTAGCAGTTTGCATGCAACATGCATACAATTCCGATACACTGATTTTTAGCAGTTGGCTTTTGCAAAGTCCACAAGTCGGATTTAACAATATATTTGGACTCGTCTCCATGTGAATCTAATGAGATCATTTTTGGCAACATGCAAGGTGCTTTGTGAAACTACTATTTTTACTAGTTGGGGCTACAAGGCTTGCATGGAAAAACAAAGCACATATCCAGTTTCCTTCAAAGCGAGCAAGTCTAATGCACCTGTTTGCATTGATATGCCAAGTGATGTTATTTTTAATGACTTCTATCTTTAGACATGCTATTTATTGTAAGTGCTCCCATGGGTAGGATCCTGACATTATGAGGACAGTTGGTAAATTTACTATTTTTAGTAAATTTATATTTTAGCAAGCACCGGTGCATGTAGGCCCTAGAAAGGTCATATTTAGATTTGTCATCCTTGATCGGCAAATAGTTTCATGAGGAGTGGATATTTCATTGTGAATTTTCAATTTGACCAGAAATCTATTTTTAGCAAGTGATGTCACCTTTTATGGTTGCTCTGAAAGTGTACAGACCATGCTTGAGGATGCTTCATGTGATGTGGGGTGCATGGTGTGTTGGTTACCCTTGGTTGTACTGTGATGGAGATACAAATTGGAGATAGCTTATTCATGGATTGCTAGAACTTGACTTGATGCTTATGTGGCACTCTTCCTTAGGAGGTTGGAGGCCTATGTTGCATGGTGACTTTCTTCATGAGGTGCACATGGAGGGCATGGTTGCTTGCTTAGGACGAGGAGCATTGGGCATCTTGTAGGAGGGCGTTGAGACATAGATGACATGGAGACACTTGGTTGCTTGCATGAAGACTTGAATTTGACTTGAGGACGCTTGATTTGAGGAGTGATCATGACAGTGTGGTGGACCCAAAGAAACGCATGGCTTAGGATGGAGCGTTGGCACATTGAAGGCCTTTGGAGGAGGAGCGTTGGACACACCTCATGGAGTGTTCAGCCTTGGACCCTTGCATGTTGGACGTATCACCTAGGAGCTTGACAGATATCACTTAAAGTTGGAGCACTCCATATGAGGGGTTTGTTGCCACCTATACACACCTACAAACGTGTAGAAGTCTCCAACCCACTTGGTGTGTCCTTGGAGGCACAAACCTGAGTCTAGGCCCATTGTCACCTCAATCTAGACTCCTTCCATCTAGGCCCACTCCTAGGGAAGCCAAGCAGGATAGACCCTATTAAACTATATGAAAGATTTATTTGAGTTCTAGGAGTTAATTAATTTATGGATTAAGGAGACCCAACCCAATGACAAGCAAACAATGCAAAATGCAATTCTTTTAATGACAAGCAAATCCTTTCTTTTACAAGATAACAAATAGACCAGTGCCTAAAGATTACCAAATTTCACTTATTGAGATATGCACACTAAAAGATATTTCTACAACTTGAAATAAAGTATGGAATATCTACACAATGATTTAAACAATAAAAATGACTTTACACTTAAGACAAATATTTCTCAAAGAATAAAGAATGCTTGAAATATAAAGTAAAGAATGCTTTGACAAGTAAATATTCACATGTAAAGAACTTGTTGAAAATGAATGAAATGTAAGTGCTTGAAAGTAAATTGCATGAAAAGGAAATTGCAAGAATTGAAAAGTAAATGTTTTGCAATGTGAGTTGGTTGTTTTTAATAAATTTTAAGGTCTCTTTTATTGCAAGAATCTTAAATTATGTGACTACCCCAAGTTCCTTATCCTTTAACCAAGAGGAAGTGTTGGGTGCTCAACAAGAGAACAACAACATTCCCCCCTAGCTCCACAGGTCAAATCCAAGATGTTGGGCACTCAACAAGGAGGACACGTCGTGCCACGAAACCCCCCATGGCTTCAACCCCAAGTAGCCTCCACAGTCACCCCTTTTTAGAGGTTAAACAATAAAAGATTTGGGTGCCTAATTATACTAGCCACACAATCCTTTGCCCTTTCTTGTCACCCAAGATCCACAAAGTGGCAAGGGGAGGGAATACGGGGTAAATGGCGGGGCAATGTTTATTTACTTGCAAAAATTGAAAATTTTAACTACTAGCTATCACGATATTGGAAGGGTGGCAAAGCCACTCACATGCAAGGTGTGGGCAAAATAATAAAAATAACTTAGAAGGAAAGGAACAAACTTACTAGCCACACAACTTTGGCAGAATGTGGAGGACAAGCCTACCAATTTTGTGGCCAAGGTGGGCAAAAGATTTGAAAATAAAACAAGTAAAGGCTAGCCACTCAACCTTCTCTTTATGCGAGAAGTGGGGAAAACAACTTGAGCAAGAATCAGAAATAAAACATCTACTCTAGCCAACACGGTATTGCAAGGGTGGCAAGACCACTCTCATGCAAGGTGTGGGCACCTAAATACTTGAAATATTTTGCAAATTTACAAATGGGGATATAAATGAAGAATGCAGGCCCAAGAGACTCTCTTGGACTGCTTACAATGCTTTAGAAAGAAAGAGGAATGAAGGGGGTTTTGCATCACAACTCTTGGATGCTTCCTTGAGCTCTTTGTGCAAAAAAATGGGTAGCACCTCCCCTTAACCTGGCGAAAGCCTACACAAAACAGCAAGCTATCTATGCTGGAAAATGCCAAAAATAAACTTAGAACAAGTTAGTACTTGTTAGTATATAAAACAAAAAAATTATGAGTAAAAATATGAACTTAGAAATGATTCGATTTACAAGATTAAAGAAGAAGAGATCTCGAAAATGAATAAGATAGAGCTGGAAATGAAATCAGAAAATAAAATGGTGATTTTATGGTTGGACAAGTGGGTATCCAGACTTGGAATCCACTCCTCCAAGCCCTTGGTAACCTACAAATATAGAAATCCTTGCTACACAATGAGACAAGAAGGTGAGATCTTCATAATGATTTGCAAAACACTTTCCAAACATAAAGAGAAAAACTCACAAAGATTTATGACAAAAATATCACAAATCTATCCCCAGCAAAACACTTTGCTTGGGGTCTTCAAGTAGAACAATGTAAGCAAGAAAATGTACAGAAAATTGCAGCTATGTTACCTCAATAAAAACACCATAAGAAAGCACCAAAAGAACACCAAGAGATCCTCCAAAGCTTGACTTTTTATTATCCAAAGTATGGCTGCAAATTTGCAGCAAGAATACAAGAGAAATTTGAGCAGGAGAGCAAGAGAGAGTGAGGAGAAATTTGGGCAGCATGAAGTTACAATGAGAATTCATGTCAAAATGAGGAGAGGTGGGCTGCTTTTAAGGGAAAGAGGGAGAGGAGACCCCCGTTGCATGCTCTCCAAGTGTCACCTCCATGCAAGGGAGGCCCACTCCAAGGGGGGCGTACCATGAGAGAGGGGACTAAGGTTTAAGGGGGTGGGAACCCCCTTCTCTCATGTTTAAACTTCTCTCTAGGCTCCAAGGGGGGCTCCCAAGGTGTGGGGCGCCTCTCTAACCTTTGATTCCACACTTTCTAATTGATCATGAAGAGGGGGGGCACCCCTCATGCTAGGGAAACACTTGAAGTTGTCAATACTTGACTTGGGGGACCCCTTTCTTAGTGGATTTCCACTTTCTAACTTAGGAATCACATTATGAAACATTTGCTCCCCCTTTTTCATAACTTTAGACTCTTTTACAATATTTAGCATTTTTACTTTAGCCAATTATTTGTTAATTTTTTACTGACTTTCTCCTCATGGACATTGACCTAGCAAAACTTGTCCAAATGAGTTGAAACTTGGTCCAAAGGTGTAGGGGCTCATAAGCCATTTGATTTGAGCACCCATACCCCTATGCAAAATCTCCAAGGACCCAAGTTTTACATTTTACATCAAAAATAATTAAAAAATTCCAATTAACGGGAAATTTTAATTATTAAAAATACCTATCAAAATCTAATGGAATTTCACGAGACTCTAGGAGATGCCTAGCACAGTCATTTACAACACTTCTAGCCCTTAGTCACCTACTGGGTTTGATCATTAGAATGCCAATCACCACTTTCGAGGATTATCGAGTGAAAAAGTCAAGTAATTAAAATCGCCGAAAAGCAAAGTTAATTACCTAAAGAAAAAAAACACTCGATGAAAGGACTTCCCTAATGATAAAGTCCTAGGCAACCAAATCATTACAAAACTTGATCCATGCTTAACATGTTACATTACAAAATTTCCCACAAAGGGGAGCAAACATTCTGTGGAGAAGAAAAGAGGAAAATAGAAGTTTTGAGAGCAGAATTGCCCTGCCGAGCCATAGGTCTTCAAACTTGTCATGGCACAAGGTACATGTCTTCATGGTACATGACGTTGACCTAGTTGGATAGGTGATCAAAAAGGTTATTTAGTGATTAGATAGGTTGCTTCTTGTGGACTTGATCCACTTTATGATTGTTGGACGTACTCACCTTGGAGCTTGACATGTGTCACTCCGAGTTGGGGCAGTGCACATGTGGGCCTATTTAGTGATTAGACGGGTTTCTCATTGTGGACTTCATCCACTTTACGATTGTTGGACTTCCTCACCTTTCATATAAATAAATGGGGGAGAGAGTATTTTCATCACTTGATCTTGTTCACTCATGTAATCACATACTTGTGTGTTAAAGATGTGAGAGCTAGGGAAAATTGGTCCTCGTGTAGTCTGGCTCATGTGCATTTGCTCTCATTGTCTTGAGCAATAGGGTTCTTGGAGGAAATTCAAGGGAAGACTAGGGTTAGGATTTTTCCCTAAAGAGACGAAAGACTAGGGTTTGAGATAAACCTTAGAGGAGCAAATGAAGCATTTGATGTTCTAGCTCTTGTGAGAGAAGAAGATTAGGGTTTTAAGATATTTGGAAACCCTAGTGCTACTTGGTGTGTTTGTTGTGGAGAAGCTAAGTTGCACGAAACGAGGAAACGTTTCTAAGTTTCCGAAACCGAGACTATACGAAACAGGCCCCCAAAAAATGGAAACGTCGAGAGAAACGTCAAGGGAAACGTCATATATAAAAAAATTAACAAAAAAGTATGTATGTATATATATAGTTTTTTAATGCGTTTCTAGAAATTTCTTTTTGAAATGAAAAAAAAGGCTAGAAAATCAATTTTATTCTCATTGGAAAATATAGAAAATGCAAAAAAATATATATAATTGACTGTTTGGGGGCCCCACGGCCCCCTATTTTTTCTTATTTCGCTTTAGAATGCCCGAAACATCGGTCTTACGAGCCAGTACGGCCGGGAAATGCCACCAGTCGTACCATACGGCATTTCCAAATCGGTAAACAACGTACAGTATGGCCGGCAGCATTTCCCGGTCATGTCATACCCGTACCGGCGTTTCATTTCGTTAGGGGGAGGGTATCGTTTCCTACAACTTAGTGGAGAAGAGAGAAGTTTTTGTTGTGGAGAAGAGAGAAGTGTTTGTTATGGAGAAGAGAGAAGTAGACATTCTTGTATACTTGTGGGATGCAATTGTAGGTGCCAAAGAGGACTTGTCAGTGTTGATGCTAGCTTGTTGGGGATCTTTGGTGGAGTGACTAACTTTTGTTAGGAGTGATTCCTAGCTAGGAGTTGGTGGCTAAGGTATTCTTATGGTTTCCCTAGATAGGGTTTGGAGAGCTCGACTTGTACCAGCTTGTGATAAGTTGTTGGTATGTACATGTACTTCATCTTTTACATATATGTGTTCCATCTATCCAAATTTTGTGCACTTGTAGATTTGAATTTCAGCTTATGTTATCTTCATGATTGGGTAGATTCTACCACCGGTTGTGCACATTGATTTGACATAACATAGAGTTGAATTTGTTAAGTGATTTAACACATATCTAGAAGATAAAGGAACGTATTTACTGTTGTTATAATATGCTGTAATAAGACATTTCAGATCTGTTATATGCTTGGAAAGTGTGCCTTAAGGGTTGTAGATTTGTGGTATTGAAATAAACTTGAATGGTATTTATTTTCTTGGGGTGCCTTGTGAAATTGGGTTGAAGAGAAGTGAAATATTGCTGTTGTAAATTCATACTTTAGATTCAGTCCTAACTCTGATAGTTCACAGGAAATAGATCTTGGAAACCTCAAGGTTGAGGTGAAATTTTCAAATTTGCAATAAAAGCCAGATTCTCAAATTTTCCACATGGTATCAGATCATTTCACAGATTTCTGCATGGTATTAGAGATGATTTGATGGATATTGCTCTCTTGGTGAAGAGGCAGTTGGGTATTTTAGTTGTTCCGTACCTGGGAGAGGTGCTTGACCTAGTACAACTTGTTGGGTGTGAAAGCCGAGTGACTTAAAAAGTGGACAAAGTCAACGTTTCCAACCAGTTTATTTTTTTCCAGCCAAGTAAAGTTCTGCCTTGATCTACTCATTTTTTTTAAATTTCCACGATGTGGGTTTTCTTAAAAAGGGCCAGCTTCCCCAAGGCCAAAGTTCAATGGTCAAAGTTCCCATCAATCAGGTGGAACTATAACTTCCAGCAAAATTTCTACTGAATATGGGGAATAATTTCCACGAAGAAACGGTTGAGTTTGTCTACTTTTTAACTTACTCCTGTGAACCTAGTGTGAGATACCCATGATTACAGGTTGTTGACAGCCCTGCATGGGTTGTTGCTTGCACCATGAGTTTGGTATTTCAAGATGGATGGGATTTGTACTGTTGTCTATGTTTGCAATTTTGATAGATATGATCCACTTGTCTTGGTTTTGTATGAAGATGTGATCATCTTTGCAGGATGTCCTGAGCAGCTCATGGTGCGGTGCCTTAAGATTTTGGACTGTGATGTTGCCTTTAAGGATGATGGATTTTGGCAAGTTGTTGACAATCAAAGGTTATGTTCCTTTAGATTCGCACATGCTCGATGTTTCTTGGAGGTTCGAGATGGTGTGATACCATCTTGTGTTGTTGGATACAGTGAGACTTCTACAACTTACAGGATCTATATTCCAGCGCAGCGAAAGACTATGGTGAGCTGAGATGTGAAGTTTGATTGGGATGTGAGGTCCTTTAGTTCACTAATATCTCCCTCAGTGATTGAAGGGAGTGAGGAATTGTTCCAGAAGTTGATCTAGAGGAATCGGATCTGGGTGTGGATGAAGTAAGATTGGGAGTGGATATGCCCTCACCTTCCACACTGACCCGTAGGATGATGAGATGGAATACTCAAACATTGAAGGGTGAACAGGAGCATGTAGGAGAGCCCAGATCTTCAATGAGGGTGAGTATACCTCCTAGGAGATATGTTAACCATATTGCATGGGCCACCTCCATTTATGAACCTTCTACCTGTTTTGAGGAGGTGAGGTGATGTCTTGATGGAGAAGTATGATGTTTGGGGGATGGTGGTTGATTCCAAGACTACAACAAGTTTAGATTTGCAAATAGCAAGTTTAGTCGAGTTCCAAAGGGAGTCGAATAATGTTGGTGAAAACACTTTCTTCATAAAGAGGTAGTGTTATCTCTTGGGGTTACTCTGAAAGTGTTTACACTATGCTTGGGTGCTTCATGTGATGTGGGGTGCATGGTGTGCTAGTTACCCTTGGTTGCACCATGATGGGCATACACATTGGAGATAGCTTACTCATGGATTGCTAGAAATTGACTCAATGCTTGTGTGGAACTCTTCCTTAGGAGCTTGGAAACCTATATGGCATGGTGACTTTCTTCATGAGGTGCACATGGAAGGTATGGTTGCTTAAGGAGGACAACCCATTTGGAGGAGGAGCATTGGGCATCATGGTGGAGGGGGTTGAGCCCTAGATGGCATGGGAACATTTGGTTGTTTGCATGGAGGCTTGTACTTGACTTGAGGACGATTAGGTTGAGGATTTATCATGTAGGTGTGGTGGACTCGAAGGAGCACATGGCTTGGGGGAGAGCATTGGAGCATTGGAGGCCTTCGTAGGAGGAGCATTTGACACATTGTGTGGAACGTTCAACCTTGGACCTGTGCTTGTTGGACATACTCACCTTGGAGCTTTGACATATGTCAGTTGGAGTTGGAGCGCTCCACAAGTTGGCCTATTTAGTGATTAGATAGGTTGCTTGTTGTGGCCTTGATACACTTTATGATTGTTAGCCATTCAATTCTTTCATATAAATAAAGAGAGGAGAGAGTCTTTTCATCACTTGATCTTGTTCACTCATGTAATCACATACTTGTGTTACAGATGTGAGAGCTACAGTGAACTCATCTTCATGTACTCTTCATGTATATTTGCTCTCTTTGTCTTGAGCACTACGGTTCTTGGAGGAAATTCAAGAGAAGACTAGGGTTAGGGTTTTTCCCTAAGGAGACAAAATACTTGGGTTTGAAAAAACCCTAGAGGAGCAAAGGAAGCATTTGATCTTGCAACTCAACTCCTGTGAGAGAAGAAGACTAGGGTTTTGTGGCATTTGGAAACCCTGATGCTACTTATTGTGCTTGTTGTAGAGAAGAGAGAGAGAGAGAGAGAGAGAGAGAGAGAGAGAGATGTTTTTGTACACCTGTGGGATGCAAATCTAGTTGCCTAGGAAGACTTGCCAGTATGATGCTAGCTTGTTGAGAATCTTTGATGGAGTAACCAGCTTTAGTTAGGAGTGATTCCTAGCTAGGAGGAGTTGGTTGAT